>JAQPPZ010016766.1:27737500-27800446 GCA_028583015.1 Wollemia nobilis | reverse complement strand
ATTTACTTTTGATTTCTTGAACCTTTGGGATGACTACCCATCCTTGCAAGGGACATGTAGTACGATCCTTCCAATCCAATATTAATGATGAAATGAAAAAATATTTTCTTTGGAATTTCAAGTTCTTGAATGGGCAAAAGAGAAGCTTTGGGGAATCAAATTCTCAACCTAAGCGAGATGAGAATTAGACCCTATCCTTACTACTCCATGAAGGTCAAATCAGATCTTTGGGGAGTTGGATCCTCAACCTAAGTTTGATGGGGATTTAACCCTATCCTTACTACTCTGATTTTAGGCTTTAAACACTATGGGAGTGGTAAAAACCACTATTTTAAGGATTATGTTGCATGATAGGATAGACACGAAATACTCCTTTCGCCTCACCTTTTCTTCCAAGTATGGTTTTGACCATTTTGCTTAAGATCATCTTTAATATGTGTAGAAAGTGCTTAGTTCAAGATAGTTCGGGCATCAGTTCCCAACCTTAGGATCCTTTTAATATATGTTATGTAATAACCCTAAGAGTATTCGACACCTTTTCAATGATTGTACTTGAAATGTAGATGCAACTGAGATGAAATGCGTATGCAATGTGGAATGTAACATGAGATATGGATGAATGCATTGCTCTTTTTGAAATGTGAATGGAGTAAACCACCTACTTTGCCATAATTTGTGAAACTTACAACTTCATGCATCATAAGTCCCAAATGATATTCTTTAATGTGTTTACGATACTCATGGAGCTTTCTACAATACAATTATGATGTTTCATATTCTCTTAGTCTTAGTCAACATTCATAAGGACATAAGTTGACATCTCGCTTTTCTTTTCCTCTTTTTTTTTTTCAATACAAATACAAAAGTGTCCAAAGGACCAACACACCAAAACTTAAAACCAAAATTAGATCCAACCCAAAACCAAAACACGAAAACCAAAAGTATATACAAATGTACAATAGAATACAAGATGGCACAAATTTTGAACTGTCACTTCCCTGGATCCCAAACATGATTTGAGCATTCCAAAAGACATATAATGTGATACACATGCCAAATGTGGAAGGAATCAAACAAAAACAAGACTAGACCAAACAATTCCACCAACTTCAACTTTCCTCTCTCAACCCACCAATTAGATTTAGTTCCATTAGTATTCTCATAGGTGAGATTCAAATTACCAAATTGATTAGACAATGGTTGATTTTCAATTCTTTCTTGTCTATTCTTTAAGGTGTAAATTTCATAATTCCATTCATGATTTAGACTAGGCTTTCTTTATCCACAATGAAATTTTGTAAGCAAGAGCCTATTTCTAAAAAATTCAAAGCTAATTCATTTTCCATGTTCTTAGGCCAATCAAAATTGTGCAACAATTTGCAAGCATATAGGATATTTACTAAATGGGGATCATTAAAATTTTTATCCTAGGTTCAAGAATTAATTTTTGATGAATTTGATTTAGCAATTTAAGTGCATCAACCTCCTTTTCAGTCATTAAGGTAATGTTATCAAATGTGTTGTTAGAAACTAATTCTTGTTCTTCATTCACCTTCAATGGTATTTCATCATAAATATCATTTGAGTTATACAAATATTCACCTAAGTCTTGGATGTTTGGACACAAAGGTTTAAATTTTACCTTTTTCACATTTTCATTTACCAAAAATTGGTGAGGATTTGCAATTCCCTCTTTTACCTCATGGTCTTCATATTCTTCATTGATTACTTGTTCATCAAACATACCAAAATTGGGCACCCAATTGAAAACATGTTCATATTTTTCAACCCTCAAATATTTTTGGTCAAAGTGTATGTCAAGTAACTCATCCTCATGATCAATCACTTGTGTTGCTTCTAATAGATCAACCACTTTGTCATTTAATTCCAAATCTTTGTTCACTATCCATGGTATCTCTTCATTTGAATCCTCAACATAATCATGCAAACTTGTATCTGAATCTTCAATGAATTTATATTCAACATGATTAAATTTTGTAACCTTCTCAAATATTGTGAATGTGAGATCTTCGTATGAAGTAGAAGATTCAACGTCCTGCATATAAATTGGAATAGAGGCTTCATCAATAGGGGTGTGAGGAAATAACATATCTTCAAATATTCCCCAACCATTGTAAAAATTATCTTCCAAATTTGTGGGATGAAACTCCATGGTATTTGTGACATGATCTTTTGATTCAGTCATCAATTCACTTTCTTCTTTGTCCTTGGTAGTAGGATCATTATAATCTTCCAAAATTTGATGAGATTTGAAACCCTCTTCCAAAACATCCTCAAATTGTACAGGAGTTGTAATATCTTCCTTTGAGTAGGCGATTATGTTGTCATGTATATCAATTGGCACACAAGTTTCATTAGCATTTTTGGAGTGAGTGTAGTCTTCCCACTTCTTCCAAGCATCATAATAATCATATTCTAAAGTAAAGTGGTGATGTTCAACTACTTCTTTAACATCTTCCAATTCATCAATGTGTTTCCCATCAAATTCACCTTCACCTTCCTTAGATGGTTCAATTATTTCCAAAAGTGGGTCATTTTTTGAATTCAAATTTGTAAGGCTATCATAGTCCAACTTGGTAACCCATGATTTCGTTTCATCACAATTTGGAGGGTGAATAATTTCTTGGTCGTTAATTCCAAGCTTCTCATCGAGAGTGTCTTCCAAGAAAAAGTGGTGAAATTCTATCATATCTTCAAATTAATTTATTGATTTCTTCCAATTTCACTTTCAACCACTTCATTCAATTCTATGGCAATTTTTGTCCTATCACCTATCTCAAACCTTGTTGAATTTAGGACCCTTTTATCCGAATAATCATGTATCTCTATGAATGATACATTTCTGCATAATCTTCACTGGTGGATGTTGGCTTAGCAATTTGCACCTCCTCTTGGACTGCATCGAAGGTGGTTGTAACATTTGGACCTTCAAATTCATCCCCTTGATCATTTACCTTAGGTATCATTGGAGTGGAGGGTGCTATATTTAATGGTTGGTGTCGGTTGGCATCACTAACTCCAAAATAACAATCTCTCATGTGAACATGTTGTGCCTTTTCTTCTTCCAAAACTTGTTCTACCTTTTCCAAGATATCATAGATTGTCTCTAGAGATAGGTCATCCAAGTTTTTCTTTAAAGATGTATCAAGTTTGGGGTGTATGGCTCCCATGTATACTTGAATAGCTTCCTCTTTTGATGTGTTAAAATTTTCCCACATTTGGGAGTGCAACTCATGAAATCTTTCATTGAATTGACTCGAGGATTCATTAGGCTCATTACGTATGGAGGTAAACTGATTTTTTAACATCTCTAAGTCAACCTGATTACCAAAGTGATAAATATAGGTTTCTTCTAGTTGTATCCAAGAAGTCCTAACCTCCATGGGTAGTTGGCCATACCAAAAGAATGGTCTATCATCCAAAATGTATGAAAATAACATACAAGCCACCTCCTCATAGAAAATTTGGAATTGACATAATGTATTCTTGTAGACATACAATTTTTGCAAGTATCCTAGTGGCACCTCTTGATTAAAATATCATAGAAACTCCAATAATATTTTAGGAATTTGATAGGGTATCCCATGTATAGACAAACCCTTATAATGATCCTCCATCGTAGATACCATTCTTTCTCTTAGAGATGCTACTTCAACTCTTATATCGTATGTCGTCATTAGTAAAACTCAAAATATAACTTCAAAACCAATTTGTTAGTCATGAATAAAAGAAGGAACCATGACAAAGCAATATTCTAAAAATGTAAATTAGTTTCTGATTCACCAGATCGCATATGTGAAAGTGAAGAGCATACTCCTAGTGTTGTAGGCTTTCTGATTCACAAGATCGCATTACACGCAGGTGAAGAGCATAATACCGAAAACAAATACATTTTTAGACAAAATAATTCCTTACAAATAAGCATGAAATGAATAGCAAATATCAAACATGTAACGTATGAATAATCATGTTAGCATCAACCAAGAGATGTATCCATTAAAATCAAATGAGAGTAATTGCATGGAGACAACCTCGTTAGTCAAGACCAAAATTTTCAAAATCAAATCAAAACACATTATTCCTGTATGAACAATCAAAAGCATTAGAACAATGCATAGCGATTCATGTCCTCATTTTAACACTAAAAGGTTGTATTGTTAAAAGGGGGCTAAAGATAATAATCAATAGGGCGTGAAATATTCAAAATTTAAATCTCTATAGCATTTAAATCATGCTGAAATGAACCAATTCAGGCCCTCCTTCTAGCGCCAATATGTTGAGTGGTATTTTTACCCAATTGTGAAAATACACTCTTCCTTAGGATTTGGGTTCCAAATCCCCTCTTGCAAAGAAGTTAAACAAACAACTTCTCCAAGGTCTCCGCTATATTTAGCATTTTGCATATGTGTATTAGTAATCTCAAATAAATATATTCATTTTAAATGCTTGGAACACCTTAGTGATTGCAAGTAACTATAAACAAGGGGCAATGTTGGTTTATTTTACCATGAAACTTTAGTGATTGTTCATTGAACCAAAATAAAGCAAATGTGAGTTGGCCCTCATATGACCACGATGTAGTACCTTAATTCCTTTTATCTTGAGAGTTTTAATGTAGATTTTATCTTCCTTATTAATTCCAAATATGGCTTCTTATCATGAATATAAAGATAGCTTTCAATATGATTGATAAACTATCCCTCTTTGGTGAAATGAATTTTCACAAAGAAGCAATAATTTATGGCCTTGGATAAAGGGTTTTAAATGTCACTTTAACTTATCCCTCTTAAATGAAATAAAATTTTCATCAAGATGAACAATTAAGTGCTTTGAAAAAAAGACCTTCAATGTAATACTCAAATTACCCCTCTTTCATAAAATTAGAATTTTTATGAAGAGAGGGTAATTTTAGGCTCAAAATGGAAATTTGTGAGAATGCCATAAAACATAACTCCTTCAATGAAATTGGAATTTTCATAAATGGAATGTCATCATAGGCTCATGAGTGCAAAAAAAAACTGAAAAAATGAAATTTGGCCCAAAAATTGAAACTTTCAATTTTCGGATTTTTTAAAAACTGTAATAAAACAACAACTTCGGTGAATTTTTAAAAATACTACGCAAATCCAAAAATGAAATTTCAAAATGCGTATTGGAATTCTGAAGTATAACCTACGTAATGGTGAAATTTTTTTTGGATTTTGAAATTTTTTAAATATTTATTTTAATGCCTAAAAATTAAAAAAAAAGTTAAAATTTCTGGAAAAATAAAATGCAGAAAAATGAAAATGAAATGCAGAAAACTGAAAATAAAATGCATTCAGTATGATGCTATCCTATTTCAAAAAAACTGAAGATGTGAGGTTTCCATGCATGCAACCTAACCTATTGGACTTGCAAAACAAGCACAATCCCCATAGACTAAGTGTTGGTTCCTAGGGTATGAAATAAAATTCAGATTTCAAATATTTGCCTAATGTAACCCAAAAAAATGGCATTAACATTATCTATAAATTCGAAATCTGAAAAATGAAAGAATAAACGTTAAATCCATAGCATGCAAAGAGAATCTCCTTCTTTCTTGCCCACAAGATGCAAATTTCTGAAAACTCCTGCATTAAAAATGTGTCATTTTACAATAGCAGAATTTGGCCTCCAAAAGGCTTCAACCATGGAAGGAAAAATAGCTCCAAAAGAAACAAATCCAGAAAAACTCTGCAATCTTGCATTTCCAAAACCATTTTCCAACCTCGTTTCAGCATTTCATTGCAGTATTTAAAGTTTTCCATGTGCCTTATCTCTTCGTTTCATTTTCCCTCAAAACCCTTCACCGTTCATTTCGACTTTTCATTTCATGTTTCCCTTTCTCTGTTTCGCTTCGTTTCCCTTCAAATGGCTTCAAAATGTTTTTTTATTTTATTTTATCCTTTACCATGAAAGGGTTCAAATAATTTCACGTTACTTACCTATAGGTACACTGTCAAATCATGCCCATCTCCTACGTGGCATTGTAACGTTTCTTTTTGTACCCATGATAGAAAGAATATCATTATTCTAAAGCTTCACATGCCTTTCGTCCCTTAACACCATTGATTATGGAGGCCCATAATAGCATCAACAATGTGTCTCATTTGTACTGCAAATTTTAAATGAGGGGAGAGCTGGCGTTACATATTCAACCATTTTTAAATGCATTTCAATTGATTATCCCGCCTATGGTTGCTGCCATCTTCGATTTCATTGCACCACCGATCGTAGAGTCACCCATCGCCCACTTTGGCATCCAAATAAACCTAACCCTCAATGCCATTGATGGCATCGCTTGAAACTCTCTGACTGCACCTTGTGCCAGCCGGTTTGCCAATCACCTCGTGGTTCTTTCACCAAACCTGGCCTCTTTCACACCATTTTCATTTCACTACAACCAGACTGTGATGTTGTTATTGCCCGATCATCGGTTTCTAACAAGCGTTCATCGGCTCCAATGTTTTGGAGTGTTGTGAATCTCTTCTCTGGCTACTGTTTAGCCATGCCAAACAATCTGCATGCTATCAGATTTAGATCTCGTCCATTGCTCATCTGTGATTTATGCCCAATGGACTAATTTTCATCTGGCATCAATATTCATCTGGGCTATCACACTGCATATTTCACCATTGAACCATATCCACGATCTCCAATGCATGGTATCCTGGTTGTCTGCTTGACCAATCAAGAAACACTGGTCCTCGTCCCTATTCTGATGCGTCATTGAGGTTGGGAGCTAAGCTTTCTATCACTGCATTATCCCTGGTGAAGAATCACCCCGCGTGCCTTACATGTAACTTCCCTATGATAGTTCTACATTATCTTCACACTATAGCCTTTAGATTCTATTTCGAACTTGTGCTACTATGTTTGTTGCCTTGTTGTTAGCAATCCATTGATCAATGTGTCCTCTGAATCATACCCAACCTCACATACCAGATAAGGGTTCAAATTTAGCTTGATTCAGATCCTCTAGGCTCGCCCTTGGCCCTACTACATCCTCACACATTATTTGAACCATGTCTTCATCTATTCATCCTCTGTGTTGGTTGGCACCCAAAGATCCTCATTCACCATGATTTCCCGCTATTATCGGTGACATATACTGTTAGAAACTACCATTCATCTTCACACTGCATGTTGTGGGGATGGTATGTACTCATGACCGTCTGCATAGTGAAGCCAAAACATGGGTAGATTAGCTCTTATTTCACGTGACATCGTTGGTTATAGTTAACACCCTTTGCCATGAATGTACATCCTTTGGTAGCTTTCGGTATGTATTGCAAAGTAGAATTACTCTCATCAATCTGAAATGTTACTCTCCCCTTATGCCATATGTTGCCACTGCACAGTCCACACCTCATTCCCATATCGGTCCACGCATCTCCCGTGTAGTTGGTCTACATCATCACCCATTACCGTGTTAACTCTATGTAGACTCCCTTGGTCCTCGCCTGTCCTCGTCAAATGTCCATGGTAGTAGTCATTGTCCTTGTCACCATCAAGTTGTCCTCTAATCCATGTGTTGACTATCAAGCCCACGTTACCATGTAAGCAATTGAGGTCTAGGTCCTCCTACGTGATTGTATTCCATGTCGTGTTATGCATATCTTCGTGCTAACTGGTTCACGCTGTCTTGATTTGTTTACGTCCACATTCGTTTATGTCCACAGGTCTTCACTTATGTCCATGGGTCTTCCTCCACATTCGTGCCAAAATTGCCTCGTCGACGTGTCTCCCTTCGTCGGGTCACCTGTAAGATCAAAACATGAAAGTTAGGGATTTCGAATTAAACAAAATAACCTACACATTACCTAACACTATCAATTTAATAAAACCTAAACTAAAACTAGGCTTAAAGGTGAGGGAGGCCACCACGGCTCCCTCTCGACTTGTTTATTTTTATTTCATTTTATATTTTTATTATAATATACATATATAGTAAAATATATGTATATTATATTTTCTTTTTATTTTTTATTTTTTTATATTTTTTTGAAAAACTTTAGTTTTAAAATTTGAATGGGGCAACTTTGCATGGTTAACAAAAATGGAACATTTATCAATCATGCACACATCCCCAAACCATGAGATTATTAACAACAATTTAACACCGACAAGATGTCGCAAGAAATCGTCAAACAATTGTCAACAAGAAATTGATGACAAAAAGTCATCGACAAGAAATCGATGACAAAAAGTCGTTGACAAGAAATCGATGACAAAAAATCATCGACAAGAAATCGACGACAAAAGTCATCGAAAAACTGTCAGCGATAAATTGACAACAAAAATCGTCACAAAATTGTTGACAGCAAAATGACACACACTATCCCCTGGAACGCACGTGAACTCACAAGACACTCACAAGATAATCAAAATCTTGAAACATGAAAATCAAGAGGTGGGTCCCCAATTTTTTTGGGGTACGTTGTGGAGCGGCCACAACATCCTCCATTAGATCTTTGAGCCTAGTCAAGTTTTTGATCATCCAAAAGACATACTCTTGATCAATTGAATCTTCCCGAGCGTCTATCTTA
This sequence comes from Wollemia nobilis, assembly GCA_028583015.1. NCBI lineage: Eukaryota > Viridiplantae > Streptophyta > Pinopsida > Araucariales > Araucariaceae > Wollemia > Wollemia nobilis. The sequence continues at coordinate 27,791,855 of JAQPPZ010016766.1, read as the reverse complement.
GACTCATCCTAGATGATTGAGGCTATATAATTTTGGATGTCTTATTCTATTAACAAGGTCTTATTTTCAATCCAAAGTCCTCCAAAACCATACTACATCATCTCTTGATGAATATCTATAATTTCTTGTAGTTCACCTTCAATCTTATTTGATAGTAACTAACCCTTTTGGAGCAACTTATTTTTATCAATAACAATTCTAATGGCTAGTCTAGAAGTGTTCCATGCCTTGTTTGGAATCAAATTGGTAGTTTCATTTAATATTCTCTCAAATAGTTTATATATTTTCTCTGATGGTATCACCATAGGTTGTAGCTCCTTGGTGAAGTTATCCAAATCTTCATTGATGGCTTGTAGTAAATGGTTGGCATCATCCATTGAGCAAATCAAAGATTATATTTTTGAACATTTATCAAGGATTTCAAACTATATCTGCTTCCTAACCTTTTTGACTCCTTTGAAAATCCTATAGCTCTAGCCTTTTTGATCTGAAGTTGATGCTTCAAATCTTGTATTTTTTTAGCTAAGATTCATTCTTTTCCTTCATTTATTCAAATTGGTATTTGAATTTTATGGCAACTTGATATTTACTCTACTAGCTATTGACCTCATTTCTTATGGCCTTCTCCACCTTCTGATTACTGATTGTCTTCTTTAGCTTCTCAATATTTTTCTCCATTTTCCTCATTGCTCCTTATAAATGTTAGTCTTGACATAGAAAGTTTCAAGATGAGCCTTTTCTATAACCAATTAATATTCCATTGGCAATTGATCAATATAATCTATATGCTCCTCCAATTGATAATATTCTATAGTCATCCTCTTATGGTTTGATTACAAGAGGAGTGATGGACCTAGTTGTCTTTTGTCTTGTCACTGGATCAATGATCATGGATTTTCTCCATCTATCCATCTTCTTCGAAGGCTTAGAAAATTTCTCAGCCTAGAAATCTTGGATTTTTTGTGAAACCTTCTTTTATTTTTGCAAATAGGATACTATGGGATAATTTTTAGGTGTATCCATAGGGGAAGGGAAGAAAGACTCAAATTATGATGAAAGGGGAGTGGTTGTGAGGACAGTGGAGTCTGTTCTTATTGTAAAATTTACAGCTAGGAAGGACATGGTGGTAGATGTTAGAATCATGGAATGAGCTAGGGGAGATGAAATATATTGCCCTTATGATGTTACTGATGGAAAAAAATTTGGGAGTGGAGATGAATGAATGGGTGATGATGTCATTGGAACTTTTGTTGAAGGTGGAGGAGATGGATTAGTTTGAGACTCTGTGATGACTGGTGAAGTGGGTGGTGAACTATGAGGGGGAGAAGGTGCCTTCTATTCTAATTTCTCTTGATAATGGGAAGGATATCATTTTGGGGAAGTAGAAGGAGAGGAAGAGATAGAAATCATACCTTCACCTACCAAATTAGTCTATTGGAAAATATTATTTGTACTTTGATGTTGTATCTACTACACTTGTTGCTCTACAACTGATATAGGGGTTTGTTCAATAGTCTGTTCTTGATCCATTCTCTACTTCTCGTAGACTTCTTTCTAAGACTCCTCTATAGAATCTATAGCCTTTCTCTTGAAAATAATAGGAATTGTAGGCTTATATTTCTTTGTACTCCCTTCATGTTGTGCCTCTTGTGATGCAACTTCAAAAACATGGATTGACTTTACTGCAGCCATAGTGGTGAATTTTATAGGATTTAATACAAAACTATCATATTTTTCCTTTCCTTCTATGTCTATTAGAGAAGATTCTCCACCCAAGGCTATATTTTTTGGATTTTTTATTGCTTGAATAATTTCAATATTTCCTGCTTCATCCTTTTCCAAGCCACCATTAGAGTAATGCATTTTGCTCATAATGTGAGCACCCACAAAATATTTTTGTAATTTCTCTTGTGAAGGCTCAAATATATTTTGGGCTCCCTCAGTTTTTGATAGAGCATATATCACTGCTTCTTGCACCTCTTATTGTGAATGTGGAGAAGGGGAATCTAAATATACTTGGTTTTTCTTGTTTCCATTCACTTCTACTTTCTTATAACTCAACACTAAATTTCTACCATTTTTAGCCTTTCAGGTTTTGATATGCTTTTCATACAACTTAGAGAAATTAGTGTCTACTTGATGGTTAAACCTAGACTTCTCTACACCTATTTCAACTCTCATCTACCACCATTCCACAATTTTACCATTGTCCCATTTATGTTTATTCTCCATTTCTTTAATCTTGGACTCTTTCAATTGGTGGTTTTTGTTCTTCTCAGGATCATAATCAACTATCTACTCATAAAAATATTTCCATAGGGGCATTTGTTCCATTTTATTGATGTTCCATTCTAGTGGAGCATTTTCCTTATTATTTTTTCCCTTTTTAAAATGAGGCCTCAAATTGTTTTCAAATTTGAGGGCCCTTTATGCATTTAGGATAATATTCCTTTGCAAGAACTTATCATCAGGATCATATCTCCATATTTGAGAAATGTATAGAAGATTGAGTCTCTCCAAATATTGAGTAATTTATTCATATTGATCCCTTTTGGTTATGGTTATATCATCTACATTATGAGCATAAATCACAATCCTCTTCCTTCCCTTATCGATGTCAAAGTTGACATTGATAAAGTTATCTTGCCTTAAATATTCCAGAGCCAACATCCTATTAGTAAAAGAATGAGGAAACAAAAAGGTTTTATCAATGAAGTATATTAGGATGATAGTTCCTTCCATAAGGATATACCAATACCCCTATTTGGTGTTTTCTACTTGCAAAAACTCCTTAGAAAGATATGGAAGCCTAGGCCATTGACCATACATGACTTTCAGAGTTGGCCCTAAAAATTCCATGTTGAATATGTAGTATGACTATATATTTCTAAAATGACTAGTCCAATGATAAACTGGAATAGGGTCTCCATTATCATTCTTATCCATAGTTGGAATCCATGGCATCATGTGTCTTACGGTGCTATAGAACATCCATATCAGATTTGAGCAATGCCTAAAAGAGGGGTTCTTTGAATCTATTTTCATACTAACCAGTTATTCATGCATTCTTTTAGAGAGATAGGTGGGACAATCAAAATAAATCAGCTTGATGCCCTCTTATTTTGCTTTAGGTTTATACATTTTCTCATTGGATATGTAGTAAATAGTGGCTATTTGCCTATCCCTTACATTTCGATCATAATCTAGACCCTCTAAGAAATCTAACATAGTAAAAAGTTTTAGGTAAGCAAATTGTTCAATGGTAATTGGATTTTTTTGCAAAGTTATCCTAGACTTGATAGTTTTAAATTAGCTATAAACCCACTTCCTAAAAGGCTCTTCTTCATGAGCACATCCATGTAGGCTTTAGCGGTTATGCTAAATAGGGTTTTGTCCTTAGCCATCTTTACTACTTTTGTTTTAGTATCATAGTATTTGACTATTGTAAAAATTAATTCAGGGTACTTATGAACTAAATCACATATATAAAATTATAGGAAGGAATTCATAGCGATAATACCTTGAAAGGAAATTGGTAGTCCTTCAAAGTACTTGTAGTCAATTTATCTTCTGAGCTTAGTCATCCTTATCCATGTCATCGTAGTGTCTACCACTACTTCTGCTTTGTCTATAGAACATTCTAGTTCAATAGTCATCTACTAGATAGCTTCTTGAGCTACTTTTGGTACCATTTTTAAAATAGTTGTAGGGGATTTTCTCTTTCTTGCTACTTGATAAGTTTGTCTCACTACTTCTTTATCTCTTTGGGAATTCGAAACTGCTTGCAAAATAAATGATAATAAAACTTTTATTTTAAATACCCTCTCATGCATACCTTTCACCATTAATGTGACTGATGGGAAACTACCCATTGCACACTTCTCAATTCAAAATATGATGTGGATTGGTAGCAGAAAATATTGTGCTACTTTCTAATTGGTTGCAACGTAGCACACATTACAACTTCATGGATATATTTGTCTTATTATATTTAAGAGTGGTGTGGAGCACATGTTACAACCCATGGCCATAATAGTCTTACTCTCTTGAGCACAGTATGGATCACAGTGTAGGAGAGAGCACATTTTAATCTTTGGTAATCTTACCTCTCGGTTAACAGTATGTTGTGAACCACTAAACTGCATTCCTTTTTTTGTATAGAAAATTTTAGAAAAGAAAATAAAATTATAATACAAATATATACATATGTTACATGAAATGAACTCTTACTCAAAGTAGAGTTTTATATGGAATCCATTAACCATAATTGAATGAATGTTTCCCTCCAGGTCTTAGATCTGGAAATAATTACTCTCTTTAACCTTAACTACTTTGAAAGGACCATCTCAAAAAGAATCAATTTTTTGGTGGTGACTAGGTTTGGCTCTCTCTATGTTCCACCTTATAACAGAGTCACATACTTTGAACCTTTTGAATTTAGCCTTCTTGTTGAACCATCCCTTAGTGTCAATTGAGTGCTTTTAGAAATCTTCATATGCTTGAGTCCTTTTTTCTTTTAACTAAAGTAGATGGGTCAATCTGGTTTCAGCTAGATTTTTATCAGACTCTTCTTCTATTTTTACCAACTTGAGAGTTGTTAACTCTAGGTGAATAGGTAGGACTGCTTCTTTACCACACACCAATGCATAAGGAGTAGTCTTAAAATATTTCTTGATGGTAATCTTTTCTACCCATAGAGCTTGTTCTAAAAGTAGATGCCAACTCCTTTTGTTAACTATCAATGACCTCTTCAGAATTCTAAGCAGATTTTTATTATTTGATTCAACTAATCCATTCCCATGAGGGTAGTAGTTAGAGGATTTTTTTAAAGTTATACCATATTTGCTGGTAAACTCAATATATTTAGCTCCTATAAAATATGAATCATTTTCACTTACTATATCTTAAGGGATACCAAACCTTATGATCAATATTTCCATGAATTCAATTATCACTTCTTGATCTAATTTCTTTGTAAGAATGGATTCAACCCATATGGTAAGATAATCAATGGTAGTCAGGATATACTTATGTCCTACTAAGGAATTGGGATTTATCACTCCAATGAAGTCCAATCCCCACTGTTGAAAAGGCTCTTCTACTTGAATGGGTTTGAGGGGGAATGATGCATTTCTATTCCTTCCCACATACCTTTGGCATTCATCACATGCTCTTGTTATCTTTAATATGTCAACAAAAATAGTAGGTCAATAATAGCCTACCCTAATGATTTTCATAGCTATGACCCTTCCTATAAAATATCCTCCAGACATCCCTCCATGGAATTCTTTAATAACCTTTTGCTTCTGATCATATCTCAAGCATTTTAGGAGGACTCCATCAATATTTCTTCTATATAATCCCTCTAGTAATAGGACATACTTCAAGGATTGAAGCCTATACCTTCTTATTTATGATGGGTTAAGACCTTGAGGGAAAATTCCTATTTGAAAATATCTAGTCATCTGATCAACCCAGTCTAAATATTCTGATTGAAGCGCTTCAGTTTGATCTGCTATTGGTGGCTAACAAACCAATATTTTTTCCACAACCACCTTTTTTATCAACCTTTGGCACAGTGCTATGTTGCTAACCAATTTTATAGGATGGATTTCCACATCATACTCTTAGATTTTAGTAATTTAGCCAACTATTTTGTCTCCTAGTTCACTTTGTAAAATAAAAATTCTTACATCTTGGTGGACCACATACAAAAGGGTTTTACTTTGAGCCAAGTATTACCTAAAATTTTTAAATGACTTCATCACTGCAAACACTTGTATCTCAATAAAAATGTATTTGATCTAGTAATCATGGAGATTTTGACTCAAAAAAAATATGGGGTGTTTTTCTCTATGATAATTCTTTTGAGTAAGAAAATATGCATAGCTCTCTTCAACTCCATAGGCATACAAAATGAAATTCTTATTGAAGTTGGGATTTACTAGAACTAGAGCAATGATAATAGATTGTTTAGTTATTTCAAAATCTTGTTTCCTTGATATTTTCCACTTGAAATATGCATTTTTATTTAGAAATTATGATATAGGTTTTACCTTTGAGCAAATTCTAAGATAAACTTCCTAAAAAAGTTGATCTTCCCAAAGAAATATTGCAAAGCTTTCTTATTCATGGGAAAGGGGAGAGCAAGAATTGAATTCACCCTATTTGGGTCTATAGACATTCCTTCCTTAGAGACCACATGCCCTAATAACTTCCCTTCATGAACTACAAAAAAAGACTTCTTTGGGTTAAGATAGATGCCAAATTATCTACATTTCTCAAATACTTTCTCCAAGTGTTCCAAATGTTTTTTTTTGTCATGAGATAACATAGTCATATCATCTAAGTAGATCAGAATGACCTCATTGATTAGCTCTCAAAAAGCATAATCCATAGCCCTCTGCAAAGTGACCCCTGCATTGGACAAACCAAAGGGAATCCTTTGGTAAGAAAAATTTCCCCATTTGGTGGTAAATATTATCTTGAATTGATCCTCATATTTTACCCAGATATGGTTGTATCCAGAGAAACCATCTAATAATAAGAACTTTTCTGCTCCCGTAATAATCTATTGAATTTGGTCAATCTAAGGGAGGGGGTAGTGGTATTTTTAATGATTCCTAGTTGAGATTCCTAAAATATACACACAGATGAATGTATCCATTCTTCTTTTTAATAGGGACCAAATTAGCCACCCATGTGGAGTGCTTAATTGGGTATATAATTTTAGCCTTCAACAATTTGAGCAACTCTTCTCTCATTATGGATTCAATCTTGGGATTTATAGGCCTCTACTTCTATGTGAAAGTATTTGCATAAGGATCTAGCTCAATAGTATGTTGGATAACCTTTTTATTATATAACTTTAGATCTTCACATGACCATGCCATAATATCTTGGTATTTAAAGCACATGGCTTTAATATCCTCTACCTCTTATGGAGAACAACGAACATAAAATTTGAGCTTATTTTATTTCTCAATATAGATATTTATATAGTTTTTTATTGATCTCCATAGCTCTAGCTTTACTCCTATCTTAATTATCAAAGAGGATTTCTAGGGTGACCAAACCCCTACGGATACGATTATTTTTAAATTGGATAACATCTTGTTGATCTATTTCTTGAGGAAGCTCCTCCAGTAAAATGGATAAACAAGCCTCTCTTACCAAGAAATTAATGATCTGATAATCACTTTCAAACACCTACTAGAAAATCTATTTGTCTGGTACTACAAGCTTAATAACAATTTTGATCTTTCTTCTTACTATTGCATATTTCTCTTATTTGGTTGACTATCAATTCAAAGTCACCATATATGTTCATTATTTTGATACCCATGCTCTCAGCTTGTATTTTTTTTTTGTAGATAAGATACTATAGCATTAATATCGGGTTTTACAGGTTGACCCAAAACCTTTTACAAAAATCAGCCCAAGTCTATTGATGAACATGTCCTTACTAAGGATCCTATATATGTAAAATCTACATACCACCAAAGCCATTACATTCGATAAGGCACATAGCCTGTTATCAAAAATAAACTTCCCCTATAACATTTTGGGTATACCCCGAGAAAACACACTTGCATCATAATTACAAAAAAATAAATAGACATATACCCCTTCCTTGAAATAGTGGAGAAATAAAAATTTGTAGACACACATAGCAGAGTACTAAAAAAAACTCCCACAAGCTCTGTATTGATAGTTAATCTTAATAATTCTTTGGTAATTGCTTTCTTTTGTATATGACATGCTTTGGGACCACATCCTATCTTGGCCAATCAGCCTTGGAGAAGTGAACGTGCTAGCTAGATTTATGGTGGTGGCTATCTGGTGGTCCACGTGGCTCTGGTTTGAAGTCTTATATTGTCGTTTCTTTCTTGCCCTATGATTATCAACCAACCTCAAATTACTAAGATGACTAGGAGCCATGTTATCTAACATGTGACTATCCCCATTAGTATTTTTGGTATTTCCAAGCAGCATCCACCAAGACTGATAGCTCGGATAATTTTTATTGTGTCCATTTCAAAAAAGAGATGGGAATACTCATAGCCTTCGAACTTACAATACCTTCCCTATTGGTAAATTTGACTATCATTCTTTTTTTTTTTTTTTTTTTTTTTTTTTTTTTTTTTTTTGTTTTTTTTTTTTTTTTTTTTTTTTTTTTTTTTTTTTTTTTTTTTTTGTTTTTTTTTTTTTTTTTTTTTTTTGTTTTTTTTTTTTTTTTTGTTTTTATTTTCTCTTTTTTATAAAGTTTCCTTCTTTATTTTTTTTCTAAATTTTTCCAAGATTTGTTATTTATTATTGTTTTTTTCCCCCTCTCAATTTGTTATTATTCTTGGAATTCTTGTTGAATAAGCTCCTCTACTTCACTCGGGACACCATGTTCCCATTTGAAAATTTCATCACCATCGACACCCAAATTGGCTAGCTTATCAACAACTTTGTTAGCTTCCCGAAAGACATGTTGGGATTTTCTGTCCTGTATTCCCTGGAAAAGGATCCTAGCCTCTTCAACAATTATTTTAATCCTCCAAGAAGGTGTTTTCCAATTATTGAGGAGATTTATAACATGCATAGAGTCTCCTTCTATGATCAAATTGCCTTCTAAGTCTTGAGTCATTTGAAGGCCTCTCCACATAACTCTAGCTTCAGCTTCGTTGTTTGTCCTTGTTCCCAAATATTCAGAAAATGCAAGCATCATATTCCCATTATGATCTCGCACAATGCCGCTAGCGCCTACTCTTCCAGTATTTTCCTTAGCCACTCCATCAATCTGGTCTCTCGGTTGGTTAAAGGGAAGGTTCCTTCTCGTTGGCAAAGGATAGGATCCTAGCAATGATAGTTTGATGATCATGGATAGACTCATTAAAGACTCTATGGTTCCTTTCTAACCACACCTACCAAAGATAGTGATTGAGACAAATTTTCCACATGTATCTAAGTCTTTGGCTTGAAAAGGGGTAAGGCCACTGGATTAACAAATCAAGGACAAAAAAAACCCACTTAGGACAGTCAAGGAAAAATGGCACTCAAGGAAAATGTGATAAATGGTCTCCCAATTATCCCTGCACAGATAACATCAATTAGTGATACAAATACCTTTACACATCATATTATCAATGGTTAGAATTCTTCCTTGGATAACCAACCATGAAAATATTGCAATTTTTGGAATTAATTTTTTTATCCAAACTAAGTCTTTTTGGAGGATAAAATCCTCATCATCAAGTAGAAGCTTGTAAGCTGATTTAATAGTGAATTGCTTATTTTTCATAGGAGCCCAGGTCACTTGATATTCCTTGGGTCTCATATTGCATTAAACCTAAGCAAAAAGCTTCATATTATACAACATTTTTAGTACAAGATCATGTTAGTTTGAATGCAAAAAAAGTTACACCTTCTGAGGGAGACTACAAAACTACACTGATGCTAGCTCCATTTTTGCATCTTTCAACATCAAAATGCATAGTCCAGATATCTATATCTCATGGACAAGTTGGATATAGCATGAATATTTTTCTATGGTCCTAAAGAAATGTTGTATGTGCCCATTCCTATTCCAAACTGACTGTAATATTCTCTAAATGGAAATTCATCCTCAACCTCTAACTCTTCAAAACTTTCTACTAGTTCAAACTCATATAGGGGTGTGAGGTTGCACATATCTTCTTCAATCTTCTCAATGTGATAGGATAAAATATTTTTAGATTTTATCCTTATCCTCTTTACTTTGAAATGGATTATCATGCTAGAGTAATCTAAATACATGTAACATCCTAACTTGGTAGTAAACTCTCTAGAAAGACATAGGCCAAAATAAGTCTCTAGATCTACTACCATAATTTCTTTCACAATTGTGACCTTTGGGGCTCTATGCAGTCTCATTAGTACATATTTTAGTACTGCAACTATCTTAACTAGTGTCCCATCCAACTACAAAACTATGGGATAAGATCTGGTATACTCCATACCCATATCATCATAGATTTCTTTGGGTATGATTATGGTAGAGGCCTTTGAATAAATCATACAATTACAGACTATCCAACCCTCCATCCTCAAGGATATGTAAAAGGGAGGGGGTTTGTTCTTTAGAGTAGTGGGAGACATCTTATATTTTCTATAAGTAATGCTAAGGATGGTGGTAGTTTGCTTTTCTTGGGAATTTTTACTCAAAGAAGGCTTAAGGAGATCTATTTGACCAAGGATAAAGAGGGTATCATAGAGACTAGATTTAGAGGTGATATTTTTCATCTCTTCCATAATTTTATACTCTAATTTTCCTAAAGGGGTATTATCATACTTCTTTTCTAGTTCACCATATTTCCTCTTGTACTACAATGTAGCTTCAACCCTTTGTCTTTTAGTTATGGAAGGAAATCTTAGCTTTTCTTGTGCTTTACTTTTGGATCCCATCCTTTGTCATTCTCTTTGTCATATCTCTTGGGGAAATTGACTTCTCTCTCTTGGCTCTTAGGAAGTATGTTCCTCTTTTCATATGCTTTGGGAATAGTGAATTGATCATTACTTTGTAGGGGAGGATCTTTCTTATTTTGAGAAAGAACCTAAAACTTACCCATTTTTTGTGGATCTACTTGTAATATCTTTTTTCCTGATCTTGTCATGATAGAAATAGATTCTTCTTCATCAAGATCTTGCCCAACTATGATCTGATATGGTTGCCATAGCATGTTAACTCTACCTTTCTAGTTCATATCTACATTTTCCATGGCCTACTATACATGATGTTGGTACATAACACATGACTTTGAATCATGAGGATCATTACATACAAGATAGCATACATTCACAAGATCGATTTTAGAAGAATATTCTTGATCTTCTTGATTTACATTAACTCTTATCCTTGCACTATTGCTAGCACCAAGATTTTTATCTCTAATTATATAAGTAAATATCCTTTATTGAGACCTCTCTATCTCTCTTTTATCCATTAGATTCATCTTGTTACTAAGTTTTTTCAAAGTACTCTAAATATCAAGCAACACATTAGATTTCTAAGGTATTTGAGATAAAATTGGTGGAAAGGGAATTGAAGTAGATGGTATTTTGGGGGGTGGAATAAGAGACATCCGAGGAAGTGGGGATGACAAAGGAGGAGGGTCCATGTAAGAAGATGTAGTTGTCTAACTTTGGACATGAGGAATTTTAGAGTAGTAGGGCATCATAGTTTTTGGGGGTAACCTTCCTACATTAATGAGGATATTCTCATCTTGCACAACTGCATTGTAAACTTAAGGGAAGGTGTATATTCTTGACTATTAGATTTTTAAACCTAGATCTGATCCAAAGGCTATTATATAGTACACAAAATCAAGGGGAGCAAATGGCCTAGCTTCAAGTGGAATCATTTTCCAGGTTCTATTGAATCTTAGATTGAAATTCAAAGTTGACTCTTTCTTGTGCTTTTGCATGGATGTGAATTGATTTAAGAGAGAAAAAGGATCAATAGACTCATTGAAATATTCTATAAAAGGCTCAGATAAATCAGCCCATGAAGTAATGCTATTGTCTTCTAAGGTCCTAAACCAATGTAGGATTTTACCTCTAAAAGATAGGGCTAGGATTCTAACAATCACATATTCATTCCTGATGTTATTAATTGCTACTAGATTTAGGATATCTTGGAAATGCTCATAAGAAGTTTTCCTTATCCATCATAAGTAGGTATGGCTTTGGATATATCTTGAGGGATATCATGCATTTGGGCAAGTTTGAGAGGACCAGTCGTATTCCAACTAGGGTATTTCTACAGAGGCTAGTTTGGAACCACATTTGCTTGCCTAACCATATTTCTAGGTATAGTTCTTATTGGAGGTGACCTTGGAGGCACTTCAGGGGGTGGTTTTTGTGGAGCCTCATCTGATTGAAAATATAAGGATAAATTCCTTATGGTATTGTATCCTCTTAAATGGATTTGATAAAATATAAAAGAATCTAGATTATTCTTTGTAGATGACCTAGTATTCATGAAAAATTATGAGCTATTGGAATGACTTTTTTGGTTTCTTGCATTCAGGGAGTTACCAAGTGAATTTAATGTTCATCGTTTAATGAGGTCAAGACAATCCACTAAATCTTGATTCCTATAGGAAAAGGTAAAAATGAAAAATTCAGTGGGTTAGATAATGTTCTTGTGAACAGAGTCCCACCGGGTGTGCTAGAACTGTTGGAATCTAAATTGACATCAAGAAGATCTAAAAACTATGACTATTATCTTTAGCATTCTAATTAGGCATGCACACACTAATCATAATCCAAATCCCAATATTGGATGGATTAAATATTGCTCTAATCTGACCTAAAAAGTATGCTAGTATACCTTATCAACTGATAAGGTGTTGACTCATTTAAGCTTAGTTAAATGTTTAAAATATAGGGATAGAAATGTATTTAGGTTTGGAAAAGGCGATGATTAAACATTGGCTAGATAAATCTAATAGCATAGAAATATATAGGAAAATAGTTTCTAATCAATATTTAGTGTCCCACACTTGCGATTAACAACACTCAAAATAGGTAAACTTCATCAATTACAAAAATAGAGACATACTTCAAGAAATCATTTCAAACATCTAAGATACTAATAATCCAAATAGCAGAATTAGATTAGTACCTAGACTAACAAAAAAGAACCCCTTGCAAGTATAGATTCAACCATGAAATATTTAAAAGTGCTCTAAGCTAGTAATCCAATATCAATAGAATAGAATAACCATAGAAAAAGTAGAAAAAATGCATTCACAGCTTGAATCTCTCAAAAATATAGAAGACACCAACCTAAGTCAAACATCTAAGTAATGTTCCTTCTATTGATTTGCAAAAATTATTTACACAGTAGTGCAATCAAAAACTCTAGAGATGACCCTAAAAAATGAGGGTTTGACCTCTATTTATAGTTTTACATATTTTAAAAAATAAGGAAAAATGAAACATCCTCTTATTTATCTTGGATGAAAGAAGAAATTGTGGATTTTGCACATCCTCTACAACTTACTAGGCTTTCATGGTGTTTGTATTTCAAACTATGCAAAACCATCATCCAAACCATTCACTATTGTTGTAAATGAAAATACAGCCATAGATCTACAACTGTTCACTTCTTGGTTCTTAATCCATTCACTACTTCGCCTTCCAATTCACTTCGATCGACCAAGTCATGTTATAGATGTTTTTATATGCCTTGGAAATATTTGAAACAAATAGATCATTGATCCTTTCATGGATAACTGATATCTATACCTCACTTTTATCATTGGCTCCACGATATAGAACCATGTCGTAGCCTACTTATTGAAACATGATATTCACACCTTTGACTACTTTGATCGTGGGCTAGAGAAAACAATGCTTTGGTGTATAAATGTGTTTTGAACCACACAGGATGAATCATTGTGTTGGCCTACACCTTTTAATATTTGGGTGATATTCCTTTTGCTTTGAACCATGGTGTAGAACAAATTCCTAGCTATGTTGTAGCCCACACCTTGAAATTTGCATGTGCAAGTTTGACCGATGCTAACCACGGGGTAGAACCTTGCTCTGGCCCACGTGGGGTAGAACATTATGTTGGATTGTGTAATATGGAACCTTGCATTGGATATCACCTTGGAAAAATCCTTTGTGAACTTTGACCTTTTTGGCTATGGATTGGAGCAATGTGTTGAACTGCATGATATGGAACACACTATAACTTGCATGGGATAGATTGGTGTTGTAATCCATAATTCGAAGAGTGGCAATGCCATATTTGATTGATGTTAACCACAAGTAGGAACAATGTTCTATTTTGTGTAGGATAGAACCTAGTACAAACTGTTATACTTCAGTTGTGTTGTGGTCTACAATATTGAAATTTCTAAGTGTGAACTTTGACTACTTTGCTCATGGGATAGAACATCATGTGTTGTGCCACTATCGCAAGGTAGAACCAACTCCTTCATGACTTAGAAAATTATGCAATTTTTTATAAGGATGTGGCCATTTTGGGCCTACAATTCCTTTTAAATAAAATCTAGGGTTATAACATAAATAGAAGACACCCAACAAATAGCCTAAAGACTAATCAATACACTTATCTTATCCGGTGGTTGATCCGAGTTTTTATTATTTATCCAACGATATCAACAATTCCTATTCCTGCAAGATAACTTGAAAAACACTTGGAAAATATAATAAAAATTAAGGGGGCTACTTATACCATTGTACAATAATACTTGGATACATAGTAATCAAGCCCCCTAGGTCCTTTTAGCTGAAATTTGAAAATAGAAGTGAAAGTTGACCTTTGGAAGATAAACAAGCATAGCACAATATAGCAGAATAGAATGATAAATTAGAGTACAAAATGTCCTAATATGTCTTATATGTAGCATATAATATAGATATAGGGTTTGGGAGTAGTATCTTATCCCCAAACATGGTTTGTATGAAATCTCTGTAAGGAGTGATCATGATTTCGTAGATCGGCAAAATCGCATCCCGGTATGACCGAGCATGATTTCACAAAGCAAAGAGAAAACTTAGAAAATGCAAATTTACATATATGTAATTAAAAACCAACTAATATACAAAATACAAAAGAGTAAAAACAACCTGGTGGTAGTGAAGAAGCAAGAAAAAGGGATGAAGACCTCCAAGTAGTAGATTCCTCCTTAGGGCCTCACCACTTGTCCACTAAGAGTAGCAAAACACAATCCAATGCAACAAAAAACAAAGCTTCAATAAATCACACTTCACACTTGCAAGTTAGATTACTTGTAGAATAAGAATAATACCTCAAGAAATAAAACTTGAATAAAAATTGTTGTTGCTATTGAACTTGCTTGATTGATTGATTGGGAAAAAGAAAACTTCAAACCCTCCTTTTATGGTGGATTTGAAATAATGGGCGAGAAAAATTAAGAAAATATGACCTCAAAAGAAATCAAATTTGAAAATTAAGGATTCCTTAAGAGAAAACCCTAAAATTAAAAATCATGTCCCATAAACGCCAACTGTGATTTCGCAATGCAAAATCGTGCCTTATAAAAGTGGACCGTGATTTCGTAACTACTAGACCCCCATGCGATTTTAATGCATTTTGGAGGATCAAATGAAGTCAAAATGGGTCATATCATATATCATTGGAAATATCTTTTTGAGCCCGATATAATGGTAAAATATTTAGGAGCAATGGATAATATTTGGTAAGGTAAAAATTTGCTCAAATATGACCCTTATTTTCCAAGGAGAAAACAAGGGATCTAGGGAAAATTACTCACCTTAGTGGGTCAATTTTCTATGTCTACAATAGGTTGAGACAATGAAATATACCTTGTATCCACATATTTTAATATTTTTTTCCTTTTGTAACTCCTAGTGCAAACATTAAAACTTTGAAAACCTTTCTAGACTACAAGAAAAATAAGAATGTATTTCACGAATGAGGTCTTCCACTCTACCAACATTTTCAAAAGTACTCATGATTTTATATGCAAGATTCACTCTATGATACATGCAATGATGGGTATCATCTATGGAAAAACTAAGGTTTGGATTCAATCACAAAGACCATTCATGTACCCTTGCATTATAACAAAACCATCAACTCCAATGCAAATTAACTTTGTAGCTATGTCTATATCATTCATTTCTATAATATCCTTTAAACTAGTAACAATAATATTATATATGTTTTTTGTAGGGGGGGGGGGGGGGGGGGGGGGGGGGGGGGGGGGGGGGGGGGGGGGGGGGGGGGGGGGGGGGGGGGGGGGGGGGGGGGGGGGGGGGGGGGGGGGGGGGGGGGGGGGGGGGGGGGGGGGGGGGGGGGGGGGGGGGGGGGGGGGGGGGGGGGGGGGGGGGGGGGGGAGGGGGGGGGGGGGGGGGGGGGGGGGGGGGGGGGGGGGGGGGAGGGGGGGGGGGGGGGGGGGGGGAGGGGGGGGGGGGGGGGGGGGGGGGGGGGGGGGGGGGGGGGGGGGGGGGGGGGGGGAGGGGGGGGGGGGGAAGGGAGAGGGGGGAGGGAGGGAGGAGAGGGGGGGGGGGGGGGAGGGGGGGGGGGGGGGGGGGGGGGCGGGCCCCCCCCCCGGGGGGGGGGGGGGGGGGGGGGGGGGGGGGGGGGGGGGGGGGGGGAGGGGGGGGGGGGGGGGGGGGGGGGGGGGGGGGGGGGGGGGGGGGGGGGGGGGGGGGGGGGGGGGGGGGAGGGGGGCGGGGGGCCCCCGCCCCCCCCGAGGGGGGGGGGGGGGGGGGGGGGGGGGGGGGGGGGGGGGAAAGAGAGGGGGGGGGGGGGGGGGGGGGGGGGGGCGGGGGGGGGGGGGGGGGAAAAGGGGGGTAGGGGGGGGGGGGGGGGAGGGGGGGGGGGGGGGGGGCGGGGGGGGGGAGGGGGGGGGGGATTTTTTGAACTTTCCACCATATTATGTAATCCTAGAAAACTAGACCTCCTCACATGATTTTGAAATATGTACACATGCATGCAAATCCAAGATGTTTTGTCCATAGCCATCACCTTATCAATAGAAAGTGAAATAAATCTGGAAAGTTTTACTTGTTCCCTCAGGTCCTTCTCAACTAATAATAGACATTTTGCTATCTCCCAACCACTTCGATCTGACCAATGGGAACTAGGAAGGTTTTGCATATCATCTAGTTGAAATAGGTTCTTATAATCAATAAAATCAGACATGGTTCTACACTTTTTGAGAATATTATATACAATAGTACTGCAAATATTTTGAAGCTAAAGTGGTCTTATGAATTTTATGAAATTGGGCTTCAATTGTTCCATATTTCTCAAGAAGAGATTGTTGTTGCTTTAAGTGATTTTCATGTTCTATTGTATATCTGATAGTCATACATTTTGATGCATATTTCCACCTAACTTCTTTATTAATTTTACCATCACTTCTTGTAACTTTTACATAATCTTTATCGACATGGTTTTCTATTATATCTATCTTAATTTGTAGCCTGTGATCCTTAGTTTCCAACTACAAATTTTGCATCTACATACTTTTTTATTGACTTGGTTGTCCTTAGTCATGACAGGATCAATCAAAGGAAATTTTTTACCCATTCATTCTTAAATGCCCTACCAATAGCCCAGTTAGATGCCTTTCTCTATTTATAATTTTTGGTTGAAGATTCATAAGAATTTTGTAATGTATTTGATTTATCACTTTCATTTTCAACTAGCATATCATTTTAAGGAATATCTTCAAGTGTTTTTTGGATGTCATTGTTAAGAGAATTTTCATTAGAAGGCATCTCTTGGTGAGGAATATCTTCAAGTGGAGGCATATCAAGGTCAACAAGGTATTATGCATAGTAGCATACAATAATATTCTTTATCATTTTTGGATTTAACAAAATAAACTTACAAACAAAAAAATATTCATATCGTCATGCACATACTAAGAACTAACTATTTGAGAAAGAAAGTAGTATTTAAAATACAACTAACTATTTAGAAGTCAAAAATCATATGTACCATGAATTTGGACAAATATTAATGGCTCGTTGCATTTTGATGTATGGCTAAAATATTTGAGGATACTCTTTTTAGTAGAAGATTTGGTCCCCTTATTTCCATTGCCAGTAGGTGAAATATTACTTGTAAAGAAAATGTATTTTATTTTAGAAAAGTAATAAAATGTTGAAGAGGTCTTACTTATGTTAGGCCTCAAGATAATATTATAACTAGAATAAATAGATGGTTGTTTGGTAGAAAATACATACATGTTTCCTGCCATGCTTTATTATGATTTTGTCAGTTTATGCCACTACTCTATTTTTTGGTGATAGAACTTGTAATTGATAAGAACACAAAACTAATAAATATACAAATTCAAATCAATTAAAGAAAAAAACTTGTGTATGCAAAAAATAATTAGAGATACATATGTGGAAAAATATTAGATTATAGTACAAAATGGACTAGAAATAGATAATTACAATGTCTTTAGAGAAACCAAAGTGTTTACTATTTATAATCTTATAACAAAAAAGTAGATCTAAATAGAAATATAGAATCAAAGAGTTTTAAAAAAAAGAGAGAAAATATGGGACAACATGCAGAATAGGGTAAAATAGAGAAAAACATGGAAAACAAAGCATTGACCTATTTTCAATAAATAATAGAAAAATAGTAAAATAAAACCCCACAATTAATTAACAGTAAAATAGATCTTATTACTATAACTACTTCAACTTATATTTAGAATGTCTTAAGAGAAATAGAGAACCTGGTGTAGAACCCATTTCGATAGTTTGTTTGGATGTAGAAAAAGGTCTGACAATCGGTCTGGTGTAGAATAGGGTCTGGATATTTTTTAGGGTGTAGAACAAGGTTTGAATATCTATATGGTGTAGAATAGGGTCTGGTAGTCCATATAGATGTAGAATAGGATCTGAATATCGGTCAGGGTGTAAAGTTCTAGATATCAGTCTAGTGCAAAATAGGGTCTACATATCGATCTAGTGCAAAACAAGGTTTGGTAGTCCATTCATATGCACAACAGGGTCTGGATATCATTCAAGGTGTAGAAAAGGGTCTAGATATCAATCTAGTATAGAATAGGATTTGGTATTCCATCTAGATGATAACAGGGTTTGAATATCGATCTGGTGCAAAACAAGATTTGGTAGTCTGTTTAGATGTAGAAAAGGGTTCAAATATCATTCTGGTGTAGAATAGGATCCGATAGTCTATTCGAATGTAGAATAGGGTTTGGATATTGGTCAAGGTGTAGAATAGGATTAAGATACCGATTTAGTCCATAATAGGGTTTGATAGTCTATTCAGATGTAGAATAGGGTCAAGATATCATTTAGGGTGTAGAATAGGGTTTGAATATCGATCTAGTGTAGAACAAGGTCCAGTAGTTTGTTTAGATGTAGATCAGGATCTGGATGTTTTTTAGGATGCAAAATAGGATCTAGATGTTTTTCAAGATGCATAATAGAGTTTTACTATAATTTTGAGTGCAAAGAAGGGTCCAAGAGTTGATCTGGTGTAGAATAGAGTCTAGTAGTAGGTCTGGTGTAGAAAAGAGTTTGGTAGATATGGGTCCAATTTTGATCTAGTAGAGTTTTATTTTGGATCAACTGGTTTCTACACAAGACCAAAGTTTGGTGGAATTCTCAAATTTCTAATAGTTTGAATGTTTTAAATGAAAAATTATTGTTGGCATGTTAATTATATATAGTGGTATACTTGGCAAATTTGACAAGATAAGTTCAAAATTTTAAAATTTTATGGCAAAAAGGGTCCTTGATTTAGGTGGGATTACTGGCAATTTTTAAAAAATAATTGTAATACTATTATCAACACACGATGAACTAACACCTAAGATTTTTTTGTCCTAAAAAGTTTTGGGTGAAAGGGTCGATGTCCAAGGTCCCCCAAATTTTCCAATTTGTATTTTCAAAAATGTAAATATTCATCGAATTTGGAAATATTCATCATTGTGCATAACCCTAATGCCACCACTCTACTAATTTTATCAATGGTGCATGGTCTAGCTTTATGTATGGCATCCTCACAAGGTAGTCAATGCCTACACCATCTAATATCACCATCTCTACAAAATTGATGTTGACAACTATAGATCTAAAGGTACAAGATCTAAAGTCTATAATATGTAGAATGTCTAGCACCCGCATACACAAATAACATAACTAGAATTAAATAAAAAAATTGTAAAAAAAAAATACTAATATTTTTTCTAACTCTATATTCATTTTCTTTGAGTGATTTCAATGTCCATAGTAAAACCTTCTAAAAGAATTAATAATTAAATAAATTATAGGTGAAAGGGACTCTTACCTATAGTTAGACCTAGTCCACCTCTACCTTATACTATCTATAGTCTATGTGTTTACTACCCTAGCTATGTCATTTTGATAGTTGCTATGTTTTATTTAGGTCCATAGTCTCCTTCATACAATTTTTTTTTACCCTCCCTCCACTATTTTACCCCCCTAGGATGAAATTTTTTACTTACCCATTTTCAGCCTAGCCTATTCAAGTTCCCTTAGGACCACATTGGATCCCTCAAAAACATGAGGGAAAACCCAAGTTGGAGGTAAAATAGCAAATCCCATTTTCCTTTATACATCATAAGAGTTACTCAATAAAAACCCTAGGTAATTTTTTTGCACCTTTGGACAAATTTTTGCTATATTCTACCTTGTATGGTTCAATCGAATCTTAGAACCTTTGTTTTTCTAAAAATTGAGGACATCTATAGTTATTTTTTATGCATTTATCATTTTTAAATGCATAAAAAAGGGGGAAAATATAGATTCATAAAATCAGACCACCTAATCAAACTAATTACATAGCAAATCCACCAAGCAATTAAATTAACCATGACCCACATACTCAAACCCACATTTTGTAGCTTGATTAGCCTTGTGCAAATTCATCTCTTTAGAAAAAGAAAATTGAGTAATAAATTCATCATATTAGGTGGTGAATTTAGAAAAATCAAATTTTCCATCCAATTCCTATCTCTCTCACCAAGTTTGACCTCCAAGAGTAAAATTTTATGAATTCATTGACTGATGAATTTGCCAATAGCATATTCACAGGAAATGGTTTTATTTTAGGCACACAACCAATGTTCCTTACTGGCTGTAATTTTCTATCATAAGAAATAATCCTCTTTATCACCATTGATTAGCCCATAAAACTCTCAATTAGGCACATATGAATCACCAATCAAAATTACAATAAAACATATATAATAATAAATCAAGCCTCAATCAAATTTGCCCAACTACCAATCAACCCTCAATCAGCCCTTGACTACCAATTAAGGTAGTTAACTAGCCATCATCACCTTCCAAATCACCATAGATTAACACCTTATATTCTCCCCTTGGTGGAGCCACCTTTTTCTATATAAGGAACCCTTGGGGTAGCATTTTATCATGACTTTTAAAAGTAACCAAGTGCTGCTAAAATTTATTTGAAGGCTTTCCATGAAATTACAATTTCATTGCATTTTTCTCATCTACTTATCAAGTTTCTAAAGAAGGAAATAAAACAAGACATAAGGCTATTAAGGGAGTACTATATCTATTCTATTTTTTTCTTCCTTTTAGCTTATTATCATAGTCATTTGGTCTTGCTTTCATTGCATTGTTCTTATTCTTCCTTTTCCCTTAACAAGTTTTTATCTAGTCTTGCATGTGAGCTTATTTTATAGGGAAATTCAAGGTATATAGGATAATAGGTAAACAACTATATATTTTGACACCCATAGAAGTCCTTATATATCCAAATACTAGCCTCTTCTTTTGATCTACTCTATCTAAGGAAAATTTACCACTTGAAACTTGTTCAGGCAACAAATTTATTTCAAGCTACCTCGACTATCTAATCTTGAGTTAAGACCATTTTCTCTTGGCTTGGTATTTTCCATTGTTCTATAAATTATTTTTGTGTACTATGTCTTATGCATCATTTTTATTTAGACCTCCATTCTATTATCCACCCATAGAAAATGAATTCTCAATTTGTATTTAGGTCAAGAAATGGATTCATTAGCTACAAGCTTTTGCTTTGGGTTTTAGGCCAACTTAAAGGTTTTATCTATCTAATTAGTCTTGCATAACCTTTTAATATCATTATATATATATTTTTTACTCTTTACCTTCTATAAACCATGATTCATCATTGAAAGAGAATTCACCTATCATTGTATAGTTAGGTGATAGATTCACAATTGGCACTATTACATCTAGTTTTTAGATCTAATTTTCATTCACTCTATTTCTAATCATAGGATGAATTCACCACCTAATAGACCTCTAGGATGTGGTTTTGTGATAGGTGATATAACATCAATTTCCATCCATTTCAATTTTTTATATATACATTTAGGGGTCTGACTATTCCTTCTAGATAGCTAAATATCTTTGGTTGTTTGGTAGACCCTCAAAAACTAATTTCCTTTGTCTCTCTTTTTTTAGGTTCCTAGAGAATTTTCCATCTAGAGGAGTTGCAAATAGTGTATTTGGTTGTAGGCAATGATTTTGTCTTAGCCATCTGGATAAGTAGGTTCCTTTTGCTTTCTAATTATTTATTATTTGATGTTTGTTTTAGTTTCTACTATTATTTTAAGGTATTAAGAAGGTCTTAACTAAATAAATTAGGATTTTCATAAAATTTAAAGTATTTGTTACTTCATTTAGGCATTATATTTAAAGTAGCATGTAGTTCTTAAATTTAGTCTAATTTTATATTCTTGCATTCCCCTTTCACTTTTTCTTAAATAAAAAAGTAAAAATTTTACTTCATTGATTTCTTTAGGATTAGAATTCATCAAAGTTAAAAATCATACTTATGGTAGCTCTTGTATTATCACATTGTCTATTTGACACATTTTGCTTTTGTAATAGTTACAACAATATTTTAGAACATTAAAATATGAAAAGAATATTAAGGAACTTCCTTATACCTTGGAATTAGCTTCTTCTTTCACCTGTTAGACATTCAAATTGAAAAAAACATATAGTATTTTGCATTAGGCTAGCTTGTCTTCCTATATATCTTTGTCATCCTTGTTTGAAATAAAATAAAGAAGAAATTTAGTTTGCAAAGGTAGATATTAGAAAACAATGTCAAGAAACAAATTTCATATAGGACTTGTTTGTTGCATCATTGTTTTCATTTTGCATTTGCATTATCATATTTTGCATCTAGATATTATGTTAGTACAAAACTCAAGATGTTTGCAAATATCAACACATTCAACTAGATTTAGGGAAATAAAAAAACTACACTTGGTGAATTTGTAATCTCTATAACCAAAGATAAGAGATCAAAAATACATAAATAATGGGTTATTAGTAGTGCTCTCCCATCCAAGTGTGTACTCACCCTTGAGTAAAAAGGACCTATCAAGGCTAGCATCTCCCTGGGATCCTCTTTTTGGTAGCCACATGGTGTGTGAGATCATAATAGAAAATTTTAATTAGGAATTTTAGAGATTAAAAAATGAGGTGAGATAGCTACTAGCAAAGGAAAAATGGCCAAGAGAAGACTTCTACTTGGGGAGGGTAAAACTTTAATCTATTATTATGGTTTTTCATCCATTCCATTTGATTTGTTCATATGAGTATTGAATTGTGTTCAATCTAGAATATGTATGCCAACTCAACTTTTTGGACTTGAAATACTTAAATGGGCAGGATAAAATTACCTTCTACCTGATAAAGTAGAAAATAATACACATCACTTTTAAGCTATGAGTGTTCTCTTGATATATCTATCTAGCTAATATAAAATACATACCCTGGATCAAGGTCAATATTGGATGACTCAAAATTGCTTCTAAGTTAAACTTTGAAGAAGGTTGGTTCTTTATATAAAGTCTACTATGAAAAAGACTAAAGAGAGAAAATGCATAGGGTTAAGAGAATTTTAGGGATAGAAATATTGATAAATGTGGTTAGAGCTCAGGTAAAAACATTTTATTTAGCTTAATTAGCATTAACCATATACTAAAAGCAATTCCTAACAAACTTCAATTAAATCTATGTAAAAATATAATAATCTCAAATGTTACAACATTCAACATTCCAAGCACTCCAAAAAAATAAGTCAAACATTTTCAAGATTAACATATCTTCCTTCAATTATCAATTGAACTAAGTCAAATAGATTCAAGCCTAATAGATCTTACTTCCACTAAAGCATAAACAACAATGTTGAAAGTGTAAATATCTTTGTAATAAATAATTCTTCACACTTCAATTGAGGTAGGTCAAACAACCCTTGATTGCATTAGAATAGTATGAACAAAAAGCTTACAAGAAAATGCTAAATTACTTGCCCAAATTTTTTGATTGGTCAAATAGTTTTGACACAGATAATTTTTTTTATTTTTTAAATAAGTTAGTTTAACTACATATCAAGGTAGTAGAATTGGGGAAGCAATACAAAGCTCCTCCATATAAGAAAACCTTTAAATTAATATATTCATGATAATTCTAAATTATTTCAAGTCCCAACACAACATGAGTAAGATAAATCCAAATAGATTATAGATCTACAAGATGAAGATGTTGCATATAGCATGGAGGAAATAGAGGACCCTATTGCAAAAGAAGAGGATTTGTATTTATCAAAGCAAGAATCCATAGTACAAGAATAAGGTCATTTAGGTTCAAAACTTTTACACAAATTCCCCTAGAGGTCCCAATAATGTAGTCAAATTATTTTCCAATGTCTACATGTCCAAACATGCATTATTGTACTTATATTCTATATTTTCATGCTTTAAGAGCTTCTATGGACTCATTACTCTTTTTTAGACTCATAATTATTTCAAATTATTTTATCCAAATCCTAAGGAAGTAATTCTAAGCTTTAAATTACTTAAAAATTGCTCATTATGTGAGCCAAAATATTTTATGCAAAGTAGATTCATATTCTTTAAGGCAAAACTTGTAAAGTATTTGTGGATTGAAATTTTTTACAATGAAATTAAAAAGGCACTTAAAATATATAATTCGACAAGAGTCTAGGAGTTAGCAAGACAAAAAAAATTGATGGTGATGTCAACAAGGTGCTTGAAATTTTTTAACCGGGTGAGAAGTTATTGGGCAAAAGTATTTTTCTTAGCAACAAATGAAATCCTAGAAGGAAATCAAACCAAAAATTTTTCTAATGACATTAGCCTAAGCTTCCAAAAACTTTAATCTAGTAAAAAATCTTGCATTACGTAAGAAAAGCAATCCAAAAGGTAAGACAAAAGTAAATAGTATCCCAAAATGGAGCTTCTTGGCAAGAACAATGACATCAATATCTAAAATATTTGACATGCTTTCAAATAAATATTTATTTAAGGAGGTTCCCAGCATAAATAAAGTATTTAAGATATAATTGCTAATTTTTAGAACATGAAAGTGATAACAACTCTATCAAAGCATAAATAATAATCCTAAAAATCACAATGACTAGAGGATGTGTTGAATGTGTTGAAGATGTTGAGTGGTTTTAGATCATCCTAGGTCATGCAAGACTAGTTTGCTCATGATTATACATAGTATTTAGTGTTATCCCTATCTAGGCAAAAACTATAAATAGAGGAATGATCCTCGTTGTAAAGGGTTAGATAATTAATCATTTTCCTATTGTAAGATTTATATTCATACTATTCTAATGCAATTAAGGTTTGTTCTTTTTGTCATATATGGGATTTTTAGCCTAGAATTTTATCACCAGATGGAATATTTGAATACATACTTAGGTGTCAATGTTAACAAAGGAACTATATACCCCTTTATTTTTAGAAACAAGATAATTACTCAAGTCTTAAAAAATGGTCGATATACTAAATCAGATACTCCTAAACATGCAACTAAAAATTATGTTAAATAGGTTCAACAATGAGCCAAATGGTAATCTAAAGGCTTTCCTAGACAAAATGAATAAAAAACCTCTTAATTTTTAGCATACTTCAAAACCAAAGGTGAAAAGCAAAAAAAAATGGTAAAAGAAGAGAGAGCTATGGAAAAAGTAGAAACCAAATATGAACATCCCCTGTGGAAGATATTTTATCAAAATAAAAATAACTATGACCCTAAACACAACTCAAGACAAGTGCTTAATGAAAAAATAAAAAAAAACAATGGTGGATAAATAATAAACTAAAAATAAAATTCAAGAATGGCAGATTTTCTAGTGTGATTTGGACACACAAGGCCTTTGATTCAACACAAATATTGATCAATAATTTGATGAAGCTTTTGATAATTAATCTCAAAATAAAAATGAGAATAAGAGTGACTCTAAGGCCAATATATTTTGGAAGAATACATGAAAGAATAATCCAACTCCTCGATACTAGTAGAGCAACTTCTGGATATTTCCTTCTCAATCTAGCAACAAGCTCTGCTATGGCCTTTAGATGAATATATTTTTTTCAAACATACATTATAGATATTGAGATGATGGAAAAGATAGTATATTTTAGTGGTATCTTAGTTCCCACATCAAAAAAACCCTTGAATCCTCCTCAAGAACCACTTGATAGGGGTAAATTTGTACTAGGTGTTGATATTCTTCAACCCTTTCCTATGAAATTTCTAGTCCAGGAGCTCCTAAATCCCATTGAAAAATAGCTATAGAGAAATGAAAATTTGAAAATTCTAGGGTCTCCCTTTGAGTAACAAGGCCTAAAATCAAATAAAGTAAATATCTGACTAATACCTCCAACTATTGAAGGAACAATGCAAGGATCAGGTATGCCATATCTACCCCCTTCTTCTCCTCACTCTTCTTAGCTACTTTCCTCCACTCATCAATCTACTCCAAAATATACTTCTCCTCCTCATCCTTCTCACCAAAAAATACACATGTTAGATCACCTCCCAAAGTAATTACCACTTCTCCACCACCATATACCCCTCAAGCTCCTTGACCTACACCTTCCTCGTATTTTAGATCTATTCAAACCATTCATTCTATACCTATAATTGCTTATGTTTCTCCCACCCCTCTATTGTATTCTTCCTTCAACATATCTCATAGTCTCCTAGTAACAATTCAAAGCCAAATATAGTAGGCAAAAGCCATTGCACAAGCTTGGATTGATAAGAAGAAGCAAAAAATAGATCCAAAGACCATGTCAACAAGGGTCCAAAGTATGTTACACCCCAATCAAAAAAAAAATTGTTGATATTTATGACTCCTATTATTTCCAATCTATCATCACAATTGTCTAAGGCTAAATATTAAATAATGATAAATATTATAGACAATGATAGGATTTTGATTGGGGATAAATCTTAGATGGCACATAGAGCCATCATTGTGTTGTATATTTATTGATTTTGTATGATGTCTAAGTATCACAGAGGAGAGAAGAATGGTTGGCCAAGGCCCTTGAGTAGGAAAATATATAGGAAAAGGCTTTGTAGAATCAAGTATAACAGTTGCAAAAATGTCTTAATGAGGCCCTGACACCAACCCAATTATAGGAGAAGGATGCTAAGAACAAGACTCTAGAAAAAGAGTATAGGACCTACACAAGAGCTTCCAATAGCCACATAACAAATTCAGACCTCCTTAATCTCTATAGATGCATGCCATATAATTAAAAAGATATGTTAGGATCAAATTTTTGAATCTATTCAAACTTGGTATCTAGAATTCGAATTTGTTAATTATTGCTAGAAAACTATTGAAGAAGTGCAAGTTGACTTTAAGATGATGGAGAATAATATTTACAAAAAAGTACTAGAAGTGCATTTCATAGTGGATGTGCTAAATAAAACTTCTATTCAACACATTTCTTCAACAAAATATAGGGTGGTAATGTACTAGAAGGTTACAAATATCATTGAGTAGGTGCAAATACTTAAACAAGAATATGAGGCTCTTAATTCACTCATTATCATTGGGAATAAGATTTTGAGAAAGATAAAAAATATAATTTATGATGGAATTTCATCATTCTAGGTATTGAATGACCCTCTTTACTCTATGGATGAGCTAAAAGATATTTTTGATATGGTAGCTAAATATCTAACCAAAATTTTGATTGGAAAGATAGTTTGGATGAAGACAAATTTCCTTTAATTTTAGAATAAGATAGCTACACTACATATCATGGTGGTAGAATTAAGGAAGTAATAGAAAGCTCCTCTATATAATAAATCAATTTGTGATAAGGATAAAATATTAACATATCCTTTGAATTAACATTTATTTATGAGAATAATAAAAGATTATGGTCCCTAGCATAGAATGAGTGGGATATAGATAAATAGATTTTAGTTCTATAATATGAAGATGTTGCATTTGGCCTAAAGTAAAGAATGGACCCTATTGAAAAAAAATAGGATCCAAATTTTTCAAATAAATATTTTATAGCCCAATAATAAGGCCATTTTAGTTCAAAAAATTTAAGAAAATGTCCCTCAATGGAACCAATAATGTAGTTATTCTTTGCCAACATCTACAAGTCCAAACATGCACTACTAGACTTATCTCTATTATTTATTTTTCAATATTTAAGAGCTTCTCTAGACTCATTATTCTTTTTTGAACTCATCATTATTTCAAATTCTTTTGTTCAGAGCCTAAGGAAGTAGTTTTGGGCTTGAAATTGCTTAAAAATTGCTCATTCAAGTAAGCCAAAATATTTTATATAGAGTATATTCATATTATTCAAGGCTAAAGTTGTAAAGTCTTATTATATGGAACTTTTATACAGTTATTCCATAAAGGCACTCAAAATATCTAGCCTAGAAAGAGCCTTTTCAAGAAGGATATTAGATTCTAGAAGCTATCAAGCTAGAACATGTTGATTGTGACTTCAAAAAGACACTTGAAAATATCTAGCCATATGAGAATTTGTTGGGGCAAAAGTGTTCACTAGCAACAAATGAAATCCTAGAAGGAAATCAGGCTAAATTTTTTATGATGACATCATCCCAAGCTTCCAAGATTTTTGACATAGTAAAAAGGTTTGCATGAAGTAAAAAAGTATACCATAAGGTAAGACAAAGGTAAATAGCATCCTAGACGAGAGCTTCTTGGAAAGAACAATGACATCAACATATAAATTGTTTGGCATGCTTGTAAATTAGCATTGCTTTAAGAAGAAGAAATCCAACACTCTCAAATAAAAGTAGTTACGCTAGAGTCATTGATTACTAGAACACAAAAGTGATAACTACTCAATTAAATCATAACTAATGATCCTACAAATCATAACCACTAGAGGACTGATAGAGGATGTGTTGAATATGATAAAGATGTTGAGTGGTGTTGGATCATCCTAGGTCATGCAAGACTAGTTTGTTCATGATTGTACATAGTAGTTAGCTTTATCCCTAGCTAGGAAAAAACTATAAATAGAGGAATGCTACTCATTATAAAGGGTTGGATAATTTAGTTTTTGCCTATTGTAAGATTTCTATTCATACTATTGTAATGCAATTAAGGGTTGTTTGACCTATCTCAATTAAAGTGTGAAGAATTATTGACTACAAAGATATTTTCACTTTTAGCATTTTTGTTTATTCTCTTGTGGAAGTAAGATCTGTTAGGCTTGAAGTTGTTCAACTTAGTTCAATTGATAGTTAAATTAAGATGTCCTAGGCTTGAAATTTTTTGACTTATTTCCATTGGAGCGCTTGGAATATTTTAAAATTTGATATTATTATATTTTATGCATATATTTAATTGAATGGTCTATTAGGAATTTCTTGTAGTAGATGGTCAATGCTCATTCAATTGAAGATATTATTGTTATTTGAATACTAGATGCATTTAGCACTCTTTCTATCTCTACTCTTCTCTCAATCCTATTCCTTTTATCTCTTTATTATTTTTCATAGTAGGATTTAGATAAGAAATTGGCATTCTCTAGAGGTTGACTTAGAAGCAATTATTAGTCATAAAATATTGACCTCAATCTAGAGTGCATATTTTATATTAGGAATGTTGAAGGATAAATAGGTTCCACTTTCTAGGAGAGGTTATATTGATGGATATGGGTCTAGAATATCTTAAATACTATTGATCCTATGACCTAAATTTTTTTTTGAAAAAACCCTCAATGAAAAAAATCTAGATACCTTTTGTATGCATGATAACATTTATAATGTACAATGACAAGGAGACAACCCTTGCCACTCTCTAGAGTAGGTAAGGATATAAAAATAAAATTCAAAGTTGGTATGCTAACCCCCTAGAGTGGCACACCTTTTACATAAAGCAAAATGATATAAAAATCTAAACCATCAAATGTTGGGGTGCTTTAGAAGGTGGAGCATATAGATCAAAAGATCCTTTTATGGTAGAGGATGAGGTACAAAATGGACATGAACATCCAATCCATAAGAGATAATCAGTTTTATGCTAAAAAAAATTCACCTAGGATAAAAGGCATCCCAAAGGTGTAAAAATTATTATTACCATAATGGAAGTAGCAGTAAGAACCTCAACCTCTCACAAGTAAAACCTCAGGAAGCAATAGATAATTTTTGTAATCATTATTTTATCTATATCAACTCTAGTAGTGGTTACTTCAAAATCTAGGAAAAAGGTAATGAAGGGGTAAAATGGGTTTGATAAGTAAGGGTATATATTTTGTGAGGTGGCTATAATAGTAGACAACTCATCTTGAGGAGGGGAAATTGAAGAACACAAGCTTATACTAAGAGGGGAGGTGAATAGTATAAGATAAAATTTTACTTTTCTTTCTCAAAAAATATTTTCCAATATATATCAATGAAAATATCAACGTTAGTAATAAAAGCAATGCAAAAATCATCACACACAATAGATACATCAATTTAAAGTGGTTCACAAAATGTAGGCTACTCCATAGAGAAAATATGTCACTAAATTTTTCTCAACAAATATCTTGGGAATCCTTCCCTATTACAATTATTAAGGACCTCTATCTAAAGGAGACACAAATCTCCTAATCAAGTTCATGGATCTCTATCCACAGGAGAACTATTTCCCCTCTGTTGGTTCATGGATCTCTATCTATAGGAGAACTCCTTCTCCTCTATTCTGATTGGTGATCTTCTAGGAGACTACTACCTCCAATGCACTGGCTTGTGGATATCTCTCCATTGAATACCTGTATCCTCACTCAAAATACCTCTATCCTCACTATCATGGCTAGTGGATCTCTATCCAGTGGAAACTACTATCCTCTCCACTATCACCTCCAAAGCTTACTCTCATCTCTTCTCAATCTCTATCCCAAAACTACACTAAAAACTATCCTCGATCTAGCATAAATCTTCTCACAAGTCTATCTCTGGTCTAGTACAAATATACCCTCAAATTTACATAAAAATATATCTCTACTATGGCACAAATATATCCTCAAATCTACACCATACTCTATCCTCAAATCTATCCTCAAGCCTTAACAAAAAACTTGATCCAATCACAAATCAACTCTGCTCAAATCTACCTCAAGCCTTACCACAAAGCTTGAAAAAATCAATCAATCAATTATGATCTCAATTCTTCTAAAAGACTTAACTCAAATCTATCCATAAGTCCTCTCAAGAACTTGCTCAATATGCTCTCAATTTTTCACTAAGACTTGCCTCAAATATGTCCACAAGTCCTCTTAAGAACTTGTCCAATTTTCTCAACAAGTCTTCACCAATACTTACCTCAAATATGCTCAACAAGTCCTCTCAAGAACTTGTCCAATATTCTAAAAAAGTCTTCACCAAGACTTACCTCAAATATTCTCAACAAGTCCTCTCAAGAACTTGCTTAATATGCTCTCAAATCTTCACCAAGACTTGTCTCAAATCTTCTTGCAAGCTTTCACAAAAGCTCACACAAATTTTTCCTTAAGATTTCAAAAAATATTACTTAATTTAGTACTTAAGTACCCTATAGGACTTACTCAAATCTATCCACAAGATTTCACAAAAGCTTATTCAAATCACTACAAAACTTGCATACAAAACTCAACTTAATATTTTCAAAAAACCTCTTCAATTACACAAACAAGTTTCACTCATAATCTTATTTTGCCATAGAAGCATATAGAGAATGGTAAGAGACTCAATATATTTCACACTCACAAATCACTCTATCACTTTCAAAATCACTTTCAAATCAATTCAAAAATTAAGGTATAATTTGTTTCACAAAATTTGAACTATCACTCCAATACTTTAAATCAATAATGTTCAATCAACTTCACTCAACTAATCACTCAATGAAACACAACTTGCTTAAAAATCCTAATCAAGTGTTTCACTATACTTCCAATCACTCACACTATGGATCTCAAACCTTAACTCAAGATAATTCCAATTTCACTTAAAAATGATACTCATATTCTTTCACAACCCTAGCTCAAGATAGTTCTCAATATCACATAAAAATGACATTGATGTTCTTTCACAAACCCTAGTTCAATATAGTTCTAAATATCACATAACAATAATACTCATGTTATTTCACAAACCCTAGTTCAATATAGTTCTCAATCTCACATAAAAATGATACTCATGTTCTTTCACAAATCCTAGTTCATGTACATGAAGTCTCACTCAAATATTTCCAATAATTCTTATCAAAAAATCCTTTTCACTCCAAATTTGCATTTCACAACATTCAATCCAACAATATTTCACTAATAATGAATATGTGCCCATACCTTTTGTTTTTATGGAGATATATCTTCAAAACCTGTGCTAATCACAATCAAATCCTCTTTGCCAATTTCAAGGTTAGATAGAAACAACCTATCTCAAAATATCCAAAAAAATATTCTCCTCATTTGTTATTTCACCATACAAAATATCAAGTCTCAAGTACACCTTATAATATCCAAACTTCTCAAAATATAATTAGCAAAGGTTCAAATAACTCACTTTCACAATAATTCACTTCAGAATTTTAATGCATAAAATAATCAAAATAACTCCTTTATAAAATTATCAAAATAATCAACACCACTTTCCAAAAATAATGCAATTCACTTTTTAAGCCAAATTAAATCATTCACCACCTTCAACTAAGGCAAAAATAAAATATACTTTAATCACCTTATATCTCCCCAAGGTGCTCACTATACAACCTTAGACCACGTGCAAAACATAAAAATTAAAAATTAAAGTACCTTTACATGCATTCCTCAATGGGATTTGATCCCCTATTGTGCTGCTACCAGTGCCCTAGCCATGGTCTAGCTATCACATGAGCTAGGCACTCACTTGAAGAGAAAAAGCACCTTGTGTGATTTATCCTTTTGCTTGGTGCCAAAACCTAAAACAAAACCTTTGCCCCTTCTTCAATCATGGGGACTCGAACGTGAGACCTGTGCTCACTCAACAACCTACAAAACCACGTCTTGCCACTAGCCCAACCATATGGTTGGTGCTAAAGCTTTAAGCCTTAGTCAATTTGACCACCACAAATTTTTTCTGCTTTAAAAATAAAATCCTCTATTGCCTTATGCTCACAAATTTGCATTCAGAAACCTTAGTCCTTTCGCACATGCATTAATAATTCGGAGACTTGCTAAAGTGTTGCAAGTCTTATGGTATAAATACCATATGTCATTTCCTTCGAATGTCAATGGGGGGAAAAATATTAAAATGCTTTTGCACCCAACCCTAACTTAGGGACTAATTAATTTATTTTATAAATTAATTTATAATATAAATATTATAAATTATTTATAAATAACCTTAGGCATTATTTTTAAACCTTAATATTATAATAGTAAATATTATAATATTATTTCCTTTGGGCATAGGTATTTTCATTTTTCATCCTTAGACCTTATTTTATCACCTTTAATATTATAATATTATTTCCTTTAGGCCTAGGTATTTTCTTCCTTTAGGGTATTTAACCAACCTTTTTGACCAATCATGTGATGCTTTTAAACCAAATATCTTCTGCTTAAAATATAAATATTTTAACCTTCCTTTTTCCAAATCCTTGCACTGATCACTAACACTGACTCTTGACATCAATGACAACACAAATACTCAATATTTCCAACAATCTCCCCCTTTTTCATTGGTGGCAACCCTTTTTCCTATGGCAACCTTTTTTTTTCTTAACCATTCATTTTTCCTTTTTCCAAATTTGCTCCCCCTGAGAAACTACTTCCCTTAACTGAATTCTCTCTCCCCTAACTCAAATCTCTCCCCCTTTGTCATCAATGGCAAAGGGCCACCTTTGGGGCTAAAGATAATACTCTTATCTCATCCCCCTCTCCACCTCCTCTCCTTGAGGTGGTTAATTGTGGGGTGGGAGTATCTCTACTCCTAGCATATACTACTCCTTTCCTTTGTCCACCTTCTTACTCAATTGATTCCTCTAATTCCTATGAATATTCATGTTCCTGCTTGTCTCTGGAAATTTTGTTCTACACCACTTAGCCATATGCCTAACATTATTGCACTTATAATATTTAATGTTGCGGTTCCTTCATTATTTCACTTATAATATTTAATGTTGTGGTTCCTTTAAGGTGTAAATATCTTTAAGTTCCTCCTAGTGAAGCCATATCCATTCCTATCATGAACCCTACAATTAATTGCCTTATGACCAAACTGATTACAAGAGTAGAAATACCCTTGAAAGAGATGCCCATTTCTAAAATTTCTATTGGTGAAACCATGTCCCTATTTTTTATGCATCCTGAACTGTATAGCCTTGTGTCCAAACCTGTGACATGAGAAGCAATGTCCATTGCATAAACCTTGTTTTGACCCCATTGATCTCTTAGTTTCTTCTTCCCTAGGATGTTTCATGTTCCATATGTTCCTTATTTATGCCTTGTTCCTTTCCTTGTTGAAATTTCTATTTTCTAACTTATCCTCAGAAGTCTCACTTTCTCTTACACTCTCTTCTTCTGAAGATTCTTCTTCTTTGGAGATTGAGATTGACTCCTCTCCTTTTTCTCTATGTTCCTATTCAAAACCAAGTCCTATCTTGTTTTATGAAGATCTTTGTACCTTGATAATATTATCCAAGGTCTTTGAGCTTCTCCCAAACCTGTGTAGCTTGTTTTTAGACTCTCTCACTTCCTTCCTTAATGAAGTTACCTCATGCTCTAATATTTCACATTCTAAAACCTTTGCCTCTAACTTCTCTTTAAATCTCCTTGTCTTAGCTATTGAGTTGGTTAGATCTTCTATAAGATTTCCTTTTTCTTCATCACATTCTTGAAATTGAAGCTTGAGTTTTGAGTTCTACTTTCTTACCTTTCTTAATTCCTTAAGAGCAAAAATAAGTTCACCTTCAATATCAAATTCTCCTTCCTTTGATTCTACCTCTATTCCTTTGTCTTTAAGGGCATCTTCATTCCTTTCTAATTCATATTCAATAGGAGCACCTCCTTATTATTCTATTTTCATAAGAAGAATTTCTTCTTCTAGACCTTTAAGTGAATCTTCATATTCATATTCAATGAAATTGAACCCATTCCTTGTAAAAATATCTTTAAGATGACCGAAGTTACCACACCTAAAACACTTGAGAATTATTGGTTCCCTTTTTACCTTTTTCTTAACATATTCTTTTTCTATTGTCAGAAATATAATTTCTTCTTGTTCATTTTCTGAGGACCTTTCATCACTATCACTTGAACTCTTGCCTATCTTATCTACATAGAAACTCTTATTATACCTCTAGAAAAATTTCTTTTCATGCTTGTTTTGTCCATACCTATTTTTCTTTTGGTACATGGATTTTCCTGCTTCCCTATTCTTATAATCCTGTTTCTCTTCACCACTATTATTTCTATATTTTGGACAATAATATGCATAATGACAATATTTACCACAATTAAAACACCTAACTATTTTCGTGCCTTTTTGCTTTCTCGTGTCCTTGTTATTTATACCATAGTTTACTTTTTCATCACTGGATAACTCATTACTTGAATCTAACTTCTTATCCTTTGCCTTCTTTGTTAGTTTGAGGGCTACTTCTTTCTGGGGGATAGGATCATTTTCTATTCTCATATCAAAATTTGTGAGAGTTCCATGTATCTCATCCCTTGTCAAAGTTTCAATATCTCTTATTTCTTCTATGGTTGAAACCTTTTCACTATACCTCTTATAAAGTGACCTTAAAACCTTTTGATAAACATTTGATTCTTCCACTTTAAACCCAAGTCCTTGCATGGAGTTAACAACTTCATCCACATGAAGTAAGTATGTAGCAATGTGTTCCTCATACTTCATCTCCAAGTCTTCAAATATTTTCTTGTGATTTTGCATTTTTACCATCTTGACCTTTTTGTCTCCCTCATATGTTTTTTGTAACTTTTCCCAAATATCTTTTTCTTATGTGCAATGCATAAATTTTATAAACTTTGATTAATGTAAACCACTTAATATTCCATTCATTTCCTTTGAATTATTTAGTTTTAGGAGCTTACCATATTTATTTGTAGGTGGAGTAGCTAGCAGTGTGTACCCATACTAAACTGCTTGCCATATGTCATTTCTTTTTTCCATTAGATAAATCTTCATTCTTATACTCCATAATGCATAATTGTTCCCATAGAACAATGGTACCTTATTTCTTGAAGATCCACTCTAAGAATCCATCTATGTTCTTGTAATATTTTTCTTCAAACTGTTAAACTCTTTCGAAGGAACCCTCTTTGATACCAATTGAAGAACACAAGATTATATTGAGAGGGGGGTGAACAATATAAGACCAAATTTTACTTTTCTTTCTCAAAAAATATTATCCAATATATATCAACTACAGTAGTCAAAGCAATTCATAAATCATCACACACAATAGGGACATCAATTTAACATGGTTCACCCAATGTGGGCTACTCCACGGAGAAAATCTTTCACTAAAATTTTCTCAACAAATATCTTGGGAATCCTTCCCTATTACAATGTTTATGGACCTCTATCCAAAGGAGACACCAATACCCTAATCAAGTTCAAGTATGTCTATCCATAGGAGAACTATTTCCCCTCTGCTATCTCATGGATATCTATCCACAAGAGAACTCCTTCTCCTTTACTCTGGTTGGTGATCTTCTAGAATACTACTGCCTCCACTACATTGGCTTGTGGATCTCTCTCCACTAAAGACCTCTATCCTCACTTAGAAGACCTTTGTCCTCACTACCCTAGATAATGGATCTCTATCCACTAGAGACTACTATCCTCTCCTATGTCACCTCCAAATCTTTATCTTAGCTCTTCTCAATTTCTATCTCAAATTTGTACTAAAAACTATCCTTGGTCTAGCACAAATATGCTCATAATTCTATCTCTGGTCTGGTACAAATCTACCCTCAAATCTACATCAAACTCTATCTTTGTTATGGCACAAATCTATCCTCAAATCTGCACCATACTCTATCCTCAAATCTATCCTCAAGCCTTAACACAAATATTGATCCAATCACAAATCAACTCTTCTCAGATATGCCTCAAGCCTTACCACAAATATTGAACAAATAAATCAATCAATTATGTTCTAAAGTTTTCTCAAAGACTTACCTCAAAATTTTCCATAAGTCCTCTCAAGAAATTGCTCAATCTGCTCTCAAGTTTTCACTAAGACCTACCTCAAATTTATCCACAAGTCCTCTCAAGAATTTTTCCAATTTGCTCAACAAGACTTCACCAAGACTTACCTCAAATATTCTCAACAAGTCCTCTCAAGAACTTGTCCAATTTTCTCAACAAGTCTTCACCAAGACTTACCTCAAATATTCTCAACAAGTCCTCTCAAGAACTTGCTTAATCTGCTCTCAAGTCTTCACCAAGACTTGTCTCAAATCTGCTTGTAAGCTTTCACAAAACTCACTCAAATATATCCTTAAGATTTCACAAAAGCTTACTCAATTTAGTCCTTAAGTCCCATCTAGGAATTACTCAAATATTTCTATAAGCTTTCACAAAAGCTTATTCAAATCATTGTAAATCTTGCATACAAAACTCAACTTAATATTTGTAGAAAACCTCTTCAATCACACAAACAAGTTTCACTCAAAATATTGTTTGGCAACATATAGAGAATGGTAAGATACTCAATATGTTTCACACTCACAAATAACTCTATCACTTTCAAAATCACTTTCAAATAAATTCAGAAATAAGGTTAATTTATTTCACAAAACTTGAACTATCACTCCAATACTTTTAATCAATATTGTTCAATCAACTTCATTCAACTAATAACGCAGTGAAACACAACTTGCTTACAAACCCTAATCAAGTATTTCACTATAATTCCAATCACTCACACTATGGATCTCAAACCATGACTCAAGATAATTCCAATTTCACATAACAATGATACACATGTTCTTTCACAACCCTAGATCAAGATAGTTCTCAATTTCACATAACAATGACACTCATATTCTTTCACAAACCCTAGTTCAAGATAGTTCTCAATCTCACATAACAATGATACTCATGTTATTTTACAAACCCTAGTTCAAGATAGTTCTCAATCTCATATAACAATGATTCTCATGTTCTTTTACAAATCCTAGTTCATGCACATGAAGGATCACTCAAATATTTCCAAAAATTCTTATCAAAAAATCCTTTTCACTCCAAATTTGCATTTCACAACATTCAATCCAATAATATTTCACTCATAAGGAATATGTGCCCATACCTTTTGTTTTTATGGATATATGTCTTCAGAACATGTCTTAATCACAATCAAATCTTTTTTACCAATTTCAAGGTTAGATAGCAACAACCTATCTCAAAATATCCAAACAAATATTCTCCTCAATTGTTATTTCACCATACAAAATATCAAGTCTCAAGTACACCTTATAATCTCTAAAATAACAAGAGGGGGATGAGTAGCTTTGTTTTCTTTCTTGACCCAATTTTTGCTTTAAAATAACTCTCTTTCTAGATTACTATATTATTTTGTATTTTCTAGGGGGATATTAAAATGACCCTAATTAATTATTATAAATTAATATATATAATATTAAATTTTATAATACCTTTTTTATATATTTTATTATTTTGTTTCTTTACCCTAGCTTCTCACCTTTATTTTTTTTTCTTCTTTTCTTATTCTTTCCCCTATATATCTTGACATCAATGAGACACACTACTCAAAATTTTCAACATCTCTCTCTCTTTTTGTTTCACCTACTTCCTACTACCATTGATCAATCATGTTTCTCTCTTTATCCCTTCTTCCTATTATATTTCTATTCTTATTTATCTTTTTTATTTCTTTTCCTATTTTTGTCTCTTCTTCTTACCATTCTTCTATTGTACTTTCCTCACTATCCACCCTCCCTCATACCTTTCCATTCCTACTCCCTCACCTCACACCCATTAGTCCCATGCACCATATCACCCCTCTCTTCCACTTTGGTGCAAATTACATCACATACCATTCCTACCATTTCTACTCTCCAATCCCCCTCACCACCCCCCCTCCCCCCTAAGCATACAAATACCTAACAAAAAACCAATACCCCTACCAAGTAGGCCACCGGCCAAACTTTATATGTAGGGATAAGAAAATAGATTTTTTTCAGGGCATCAGAAATCCATACTACTAAGAAGAAGAGATGAAATAAAGAGTACAAAAGACTCAACAAAAGGGCATCTAAGTCCAAATTTTTTTTCCATTTGCAACTATCTAGAAAGGGAGATAAGGAATATTTTTCCAAGCCAATTGTAGCTTTATCTCCTACTAATTTAATATCTAAAATTTCCTAGTTGGACCTAGATAAAATGGACTCATACCAAATAGGCTAACTAGCTAACACTTGGTGTGCTAATGAAATATGATCTTCTCATAGTTAAAGATGAAGTAACACAAGTTAAAAATAGAAAATTGGAGGTGAAATTTATGTATCTAAAGGCATAGAGGGATCAACTATGGAAAAATAATGAGAGGTTGAAAAAGGAAGTATCTAAGAAATATCAGCTAAAGAATCAAGTCAAATACTTTGAAGTGTTGAAACTTATGTAGTATGATCTTGTTTAGGCTAAGGCTAAAAGTGTGAAGTGAATATGAGTACTTTAAATATAGCCTATGGCATATGATTATGTAAGCATATGGTAATTCACTATTTATGTAATTGTAATAGTATCTTTATGTAATCCTATGGATCCCTTTCATATTTCACCCTAAGTCAAATTTGATGAGGCCTAAAATTGTCACATCTTAATGATGTTACAAGCTATTTTTACCTTTTTGTTTGAAATATGTGTCTATTATAACTTTGGACCTCTATGTGATTTATCATAGTATTCTAATAAAATGAGAACAAAAAGGTGAATTGCATTTCTAGCTTTTTTTGGGATGATTTTTTGTGTTTCTAATGGTAATTTTAACTAATATTCTACAATTATGTAGTAGAATTTAAAATTATAGGTTTTTGAGCATATTTTGTAGCATTTCCTATGCTTTGGGAAGAATAATAAATAACATGGTGATATTCTAGAAAGGAAAAGGAAAATTTATAGAAATTATCACATGAAAACCTTGTTGTATGGTAAATATGGTATAAAACAAACGAACATGAATCTTGACCCAACCTTTGGCAAAAGGTTGTCCAAAATGTCTACTGCATTGATGAGTACTCTAGAAGTTAATCAAATTCAGTGTTTTACAAGGATAGGACCATAATTACCATGGATGAAAGTGGTTTTATTTCTCCATATTGAGAATTTTTATTTTAATTCTATGCTACTATCATGTTTCTCAGAATTAACCAATGAGAAGTTGCAGTCAATGTTTGTTTAAACTACTTTTAATAGCCACATGATAAATTTAGTAGAGTCATTAGGAGAATAATATTTATAGGAGTTATCTAGAATGGTGGCCTTGCCTTTTGTAAAGTATCACAATACTATATTAATACTTCTTATTATAAATATGTATCCCTGATGAAAGTTAGGGGGTTGGATACAAGAAGACTTTAATATTGAAGACAACTAAAGATTACAATTTAAGATTTTTATAACTATAGTTAAACTATATATTTTCTAGATATTGATGTTGCATGGTAGTTAGTTTGATACTAAGTTAAATATTTATTTTTACTAGATGACGAGCAAGGGCCCACTCCCTTGCTCTAGTAAAGAGGCTTTTCTGCTTTTTGGTTTAGTATGCTTAATGACTAGTGTGTTTTTATAGTAGTGTTTTAATTCTATATTTTTATTTGCTTTTTCGAATCAATTGACTAGTGTAAAAACCTTAGTTCTATAGAATTTTTTATGTGAATTAAGTTTTATTTAATTTTCTACATACTTATTATAAATTTTCTCTTTATTTTTTTGCATGCATCATTGTCTTATCTATGTGATTTTATTCTTGCAATATTTTAGTTTTCTACAAGTTTATTTCTAATTATAGAATCCAAAAATCCTACATTGAAATACCTCTTATAGACTTTAATGCATTAGCCATTAGACACCAACTCAAATTGATAAAATAAATTGAAAGGGATTAATGACACCTACCATATTTTGGAATTGTTGTCAAGGAACATGATATTGTTTTTAGCTTTTGAGGTAGATCACAATGGGATATGGCAATAAAAATATGCAAAAATATAAAATAAAGTAAATTCACGATATTGCATATATATGCTATAAATAGAAATGACAAAAATGAATACAATATTTCTATGGAGGAAATGGACACTCCATGCAAGATTCTATAGAACCATAATGTGCTCCATAACTAATGGAGTCACCCACTACTCCTACTACTACCTACTAACTTGCTTATCAAACTCTTACAATGAGGGCCTCTTATAATGGAAGATAGATTCCTTGGCCAACACTCTACCTAGTTGTGCAAGGGACACCTTGCACATTGACACTTGTGCATTTATTACATTGCATGAAGTAACTAGATAACTTCCCCCTAAAGTAATATAATGTCCTAAGTATGTACCTAGGAAGGTACATTTACATGATCCAAATGATGTAATAGACTCTAACTCTAACACCCCCTATATTACATTATTTGGGTATTGAAGACTTTTGGTCTTCAATATGGATCTTCTTCTTCATATTGAACTTTGTATCCTTTCTCTGGATTCTTTGTAACCTATTCAAGAAAAAATGTTACATTTGTTGATAGATATTTCTCCTCATAATTTTTTGAGTGTTCATCCAGGTCATCAATTTCTTCTATCCTCCGAACCAGGTGTCCTTTCTGATTTCCCTTTTTGTAATCCAATTGAGGATAATTGGTTGGTCATTAAAATTATTGTTTATGAGAATTCATTTGGTGTTGTCTTGATTGAAATTGGTTCCCGTTGTTTATCTGATTTCCTTGATTTCAGTTTCTAGGATTATATCTGCAATAACCGATGCTATGAACTTCCCTTTTGGGTATATGAAAATACCATGTTATTTATTCTTTTGCTGATGAAGCAATATTTCCCCATGGATTATCTTTTGATGTCAATGCAATGTTAGTCATCTCATATTTCATAGTGTGTTCCACTTCATATTCCTGAATAATATTGATTAAGTCATCAAAAGAAGTATATTTACTTAATATTTTTAGAGATGTGACCAAATGCTTATAGTTGTCTGGAAGTGCTCTCATGGTTACTTGAGTAAGAAGTTCATATTTAGGCTCCTACCCAAGAGTTAACAATTTTCCTTTAATATCTGCTACCTTCCTTAGAAAAAGTTCTATGCTTTCCCCACTACTCATTTTTAAGGAATGTAGTTGAGTTTGTAGATGAAGAATGGTGGCTTTATTCTTCCCTTAAAATATTTTTTCTAAGCTTGTCCAAGCTTCAAAAGATGTTTTTGCTAAACTGATATAAGGTTGTATTTCATCAGTTATATCAAATATTATGATCATTAGGGATCTTGAATCATTTTCCTCAATTTTTTTAATATCAGTATCTCCTATGATAGGTTTCTTTGTTTTCCCTTGGATAATATCCCAAAGTTTCTCATACACTAGGATTGCTTTTACTTTATTCTTCCATGAGAAATAATTTGGCCCTTTGAGTAGTTGAGATTTAGCTAGGAAGAATTTGTTGGAAGTCATTGTATTCCCTTTATCAACTCTTTAGATTTTGTGGACTTCCTTATGTCTCCCTAATGATGAGAGTTTACAAACCTAATAAGTTTTTAGGTTTTGTAGCAAGCTTACATCTATCCAATGAATTTAGAACTTGATAATTTTTTATTGATGCTAATATTACCAAGTTTTATAGAATGCCATATGACTCCCTAGGATGTTTTGGATAGGATGTATTATCAATATAGTGCTTTTGTAAATTGTAGTTTAATTTTAAATTGATTTTGTAAAAATTTGTAAATACAAAAAACTTCTCTATATCCTTATTACTCCTATTGAACTAAGCACTATTTTCAATTCTTTCAAGAGGTTTTGAAGTTGGTATTTATTTTCCTTCCTTTAAGTATTTTTGAGACAACAGTATAAAAATCAACTTTTGAAAACTTTAATAAACCTCTTTAAATACCCTTTTTTAGTTGATTTAATGTTTTCTAATTTCCAATTCCTAAGTTGATGTTGTATTCCTTATAACTCCCAAGTTTGGAAAATTTGGAAAATAATATTTGCAAGTAATTTTAACAATAATAATATCCATTATTCCTCCTTGATAACTTTTACAAATATTAACAAATCTAAAGTATGCTTGTTTAATGAATATCTAATATTGCAATAGATAATATGTTCCCTTATAACTCCAAAAACCTTATGTTAAAACAAGCATAAATATTTTTACCTCAATCACTCCTTACTTTTGTACATTGATAGATCTATAGCTACATGTTGTGTAGCACTTATAGACAATTTAGAGCCCTATGTTATCGATGCAAACTTATCCCTCGATTGGTGATTGTTTACTTTTGCAATCTGGTAGCTTCAAATATCACTTGCAAGGCTTATCCAAATGTTGGATTTATGACAACATCTTTAATGTCTTCCTTACACCATTGAATGGTGTATAGATTTTTCACCTTGATGCATTAACTTGGTTTAACTACTCCTTGATTTGCTTGGTTGTGTTCTGCTTCTTACACTATTGTATCTTTTTCTCTCCAAGATTGGCATCTTAAGAAGGATGGACGTCATAACAAGTGTCACACAAAGTATTACAAGACATATTCTTAACATTCCTTTGGCAATGATGGATGTTCCTTCGGTAGTGATAAATGTTCCTTTGACAATGAGAATTTCTTTGGTAGTGATAGACATTCCTTTGGTAATGATGAGGTTGGTGGTAACCTCCAAATAATATTAACTCCCTCCAACCGAAT
Organism: Wollemia nobilis; assembly: GCA_028583015.1. Classification (NCBI taxonomy): domain Eukaryota; kingdom Viridiplantae; phylum Streptophyta; class Pinopsida; order Araucariales; family Araucariaceae; genus Wollemia; species Wollemia nobilis. Next base: position 27,748,070 of record JAQPPZ010016766.1, on the reverse strand, counting down.
GTAACTCCCTTTAGGTGAGTGCTTGAACATTGGGAGATGTAGAGAGTTTGTGCCAAGTGGCTTGTGCATGCAAGCCTTCTTTCTAATTCTCTAAGAAACCCTAATTTCTCCTTTATCTTTGCACCCTACATGAGCTTGCTATATTTTTTGGTATGCACACTTTCTTTTGCATGTTGGCTTGGAGAGGATGATAGATGGCTACAGCTAGATAGCTTCATGATATTATGGCACACCTTCAAGCTCTAATTTTGATGGATGCTTGCTTCAATGGATGCCTTAGGTATAGCTCCTATCTCTGCACTTATTTATAGGTTTTTAATGCCAATTTCTTCCTTCCTTTGCTTCTAGTTATAACAGCCAATGCTTTATCTTTTACATAGATAATATGTCACTGAATACTACCCTTATTTCTATGTAAGCATGAGTGTTAATACCTTCTTTCAATGGCTCCACTATTGTAGGTGATGTGTTGCTTATAGGGCTGAATCTTATGAAAGAAAAATGGTGCTTTTAAACACCTCAACTCCTAGATATGTGAGCTCTTCAGTAGCTCTTCCTTTGGTTGCAAATCTATTGTTCGTATGATATTTTTGATAGCTCCTTCACCTAGCTATAAGTCTATTGAACAAGGACATGTGAGCTCTTCAGTAGCTCTTCCTTTTGGCCATAAATATAATACTTGTGTGAGATTTTAATAGCTCCTACCCTTGGCTACAAATCTACTAGATAAGAACATCCTTCTTCCCCCTGTAAATGGTAATGCCTTTGTTCTTCCAAGGAATAAAATAGATTCCTTTTGTAATATGTAACTCTTACACCTAGAATGAAGAATTTTTATAATACTTATTTATTATTTAGGATGATAATCAATCCAAGCTAATGAATTGATGATTCTTGCACTCTATGCTTGAAAACGAAATCCTTCTATTCTCCTTGAATCTTGAGACTTCCAAGGTCTCAATTTGAGGCTTCCTTCAAGTATTTCAATGGTGGTTTTCTACTCCACCTTTCTACTTGTAATGGTGGCTTCTTTTGGCCACTAAAGTGCTACAAATTATTTTATTTTAATTTTTGTGCTTCTTAACAACACAAAAAAATTTAGAGCAACTAGTTAAAATATTAACTAGAATAGTGCTTAATAGATGCACTATAAATGGTAACAATAAATTCACCTTATTGATCCACTAATTTATTAAATATGCTCTTAACAATTCCACTGCAACTTTTCAAATATAATCTACAAATTTCACTACAAACACAATTGTAGGATCCAGTCTTCTTTTTCAAGATATAAGATAGGTAGTTGATAGATAGTTGTAATTTTGTAATCTAATCAACTCCAAATTAATGTGCAAATGAACCTTAAAAATAAATTTCCCTTTTTCACTTCTTTGAAGACTTATAATGCAATATTTCTCTTTGCAATTTCTGATCTAACATAAGGTGCTTTAACAAATATGTTGAGTAATCTGAATAATGATATCATTTACACCAATAATTACTTACCTTTTTTATAGCTTTTTAAGAGGATGTAGATCAGAATTTTTTCTTTCTATAACTTTGTAAGATTTTCCAAACAACTCCTTACCAAAAAGAGGTCTTGAACTTCCTTTCATGAACCTAGGGTTTGGTGATTTGGTTTTCTCCTTTCTATTATGGATTCATAGGAATCTTTGGATAATCCTCAAGTCTCTCAGCTTTGACAAAATTCTTTTGTCTTCGAGTCTTCTTGTCAAATTCTGACTTCAAGCAAGTATCTTCTTCTTCTCAAGACTTTGAATGTCTTGAGGTCTTATGTATCTTCTTTGGCACTCCTTTCCAATTCTTCTTCTCCTGATTGGGCTTGTTATCGGATGGCAACAATTTTCCCAAGTCTTTCCCTTGTGAGAAATTTTCTCCTTGATGGAGAATTTCTCCAATGATTTCTTCTAGGAACTCTTTGATGATATTGCTTCAGCAACAAGGCTTCTCCAAGCCTTTTTCCTTGAGACCTTTCCTAGGTCTTCAATTTTATAGTTGCTTTGGTCTTCCTTGAGGTCTTCTTCTTCAACTTTTAGAATTGAGATCTCCTTCTTGGATCTCTTGATTCTGCTACTTCTAGATCTGAACAGGGCCCTCCTAGTCCTTCTCATCCTTCCAAGAATGGAAATTTCTTCAATGATATATTCACTTGATCTCTTCACCTTCAAGTTTGCTTTAGGTGCTAGATGATTATGAAGAACAAAATCTTCCTAACTTTCTTGTAGGAAGTTTCCCAACTCACTGGATCTTATTTTCCTACAATAAATTATTAGTACTAAAATCTAAATCTGCTTCTGAATTAGGTACTCTCTTTTGGATTCTTTTTCAAGATCAAGGCTTCTGTGGCCTTTTTCAGATTAAGGCTTGTGTAGCCTTTTCTTTTAGATCAAGTCTTCTATGGAATTTTTAAGATCAAGGATTTTGTGGTCTTTTTAGATCAAGGCTTATGTGGCATTTTATTTTAAATAAAGGATTTTGTGGCCTTTTCTTTTAGATCAAGTATTTTGTGGCCTTTTCTTCTATGAAGTTGACTTTATCGATAAATATCTTCAATATATAGACTTCACTATGACTCTTTCTCCTAGAGTCTCTTATGTAGTATTCTTCTTTTACAACAACTAATCTCTGCACTATGAAGGCACTTCAAACTTTGAGCAACAAAGTTGAAATCTCCTAGATTTCTATTGTAGGAGGTGTCCCAATCATCCGAGAGTTAGTTTCCTATAGTAAGAAGAACCTTCAAGTAATAGTTACCAAGTTACAAATATTCTAGATGGTATTTACTAGATGATCTGTCAATCTAGTGGATTGAATATTGATTCTAGGTCTTCATGAGTTTTCATGTAACTCTGTGGAGAGACTCTAGTCAAATTCAATCTCAGTATTTTTTAAAACTAAGATTTCTTTCATTCCTCACTCGTGACTCTCCCTAATTCTACCACCTAGACTCTTCTGAGAGTTTTTTATAGTGATTGGTCCAATGATGCATCAGGTTGATAAAAAACTTAGACTCAATAATAATGGTGGTATTCCTATTGACCTACTATGACTAGATCTACTATGGTTCTAATACCACTATTAGCTTTTGAGGTAGATCACAATGGGAGATGGCAATCACAAGATGCAAAAATATAAAAGATAATAAATTCATGAGATTGTAGAAATATTCTATAAATAGAAATTATGGAAATGAATACAATATTATTATGGAGGAAATGGACACTCCATGCAAGATGCTACTAGAACCATAATGTGCTCCATCACTAATGGAATCATCCACTACTACTACTACTAACTACTAACTTGCTTATCAAACTCTTACAATGAGGATCTCTTATAATGGAAGATAGATTCCTTGGCCAACACTCTACCTAGTTGTGCAAGGGACACCTTGCACATTTACAACTTGCACATTGACACTTGTGTATTTATTACATTTCATGAAGTAACTAGATAAATTACCCCTAAAGTAATCTAACATACTAAGTATGTACCTAGGAAGGTACATTTACATGATCCAAATGATGTAATAGACTCTTAACTCTAATAATTTCTAAAATAAATCAAGGAGGCATCACCAAGGTACTAGTTTACAATGCAAAAGCAAAATAAAACTATAGGATTTATAAGGGTGATAGTTTGAATTTAATTTTTAGTTAAACATATTTCCTTTTGAATGCATGAATAAACCTAGATATTCAAGGTGTAGGTTCACTAGTCAAACCCCCAACAAGCCACAAAGAATAGGCTACCATGCCCGAATGTTGTACCAACCAATGAGATACACATAAAAACTATATCCAATCATTCATCATACATAATTGAAGGGGAAGGAAGTTCTAATGGATAACTATCATAAATTCAATGTATTTTAATATTTTCTAAAGACTCTATAGAACAATCTAGTAGTCCCCCACCTACCTCAAACTTATTGGTATCCCCTAAAAAAATAAAAGAAATTTATAATTTTTGATGGAGAGATCCTGACATGGTAGATAGACAAAGTAAAACAAATAAAAATCACAACACTGATTCATGGGGGTAAGGGAGAAATGAAAATAAGACTTTAACATTCCCAATCATAATAAGCCCTAATGAAGAAGATCCAATGAAAAATATTCCACCCTCACTATTACTAGTTTTTAGGGGGGTTGCTTCTAAAGACCCTGATAAGTTTCTATTTGAATTTAAGGTCTTATACCAAACACATGAATATGGACAAGATAATCAGAAGCTCAAATTATCTTAGTCTACATTAAAATATTTAGTCATGCAATTTTTCATGGGGTTAAACCCATATTCAATACATACTTGGGATAAAATAAAAAAAGTATTTCTAGACAAGTACCTAAAATACTATAGGATTAAATACCAATAAGAACTCTTTCAAGTGAAGTAACAAGACAAGAAAAAACTAGAATACTATCTTGATAGGTTCCTATTCATCTAAAGACAATGTGGAGATGGTCTTGGCTGAGAGCTAAGTAAAACTATATTTCTAAGGGGATTGCAAGATGAATCATGCGATGCTTTGAATCTCATGGGGAGAGGTGACATAAATAAATTAGAATTTTTAAAAATTACCAAAATATATAGGAATTATTCATGCACTAAAGTAGGTAATTTTTCTTACAAAGGGATGTCAAAAACTGATAATGACATAGGGGAGACAATGAAAGAATCAACAACCCTTAATATTGACTTATTAGTGCATCGTCACCCTATGTTATATGAATTCCAAGCAAGGAATAGAGCTAGTGAACATATAGAAGTGTATTATCCTAGATACAAGAGAAAACATACTCCCCATGAATGCCTATTAAACAAAAATTCTATACGTCATATTTTTTAGAAGGCACATTCTACAAATCAATGTCATCTCTTATAAAAAATCAAGAACACCATTAGTATGAGTCAACAACCCATTGAAGAACTCAAATTTGATGGGAATAATAATAATTTTAATAATCCTTACCAATTTTCCCCATGATCTTACATGAATTGGATGACCAACCCCTCGACTATACCTTTTTCAATATCACCCCCTCCACCATGGACCCAATATTGTTGGTATTCAACATAATAATGTTCAAACCCATTTCATCCACCACAACAACAATGTGTATCACATCGTCAAAAAAATAAACCATAACATGGACAATTATGGTTACAAAACCAATAGCAAGCTTTATTGTTTGGCCCCACCCACCCTCCATGAGTAAATCAACCACAACATATTAAACAACATCTACTTCCAACATAGATTATGACCAACCCTAATAAGAATAAATAGGTAGCACTTGTCTACTATAACAAAATAATAAATATAGTTACACTCAATGCCATTGATTGTGATAATGTAAGATTATAGTCAGGAAATATACCTTCTGATCCTATTGAGCCAACCATTATAGAACCAAAGGATGAAGAGACATAACCATAAAAATATTATCACCAAGAAGAAACAATTCCTCAACAAAATTTCCAAATTTTATTTGAACCAGCATACCTAGAACATTTAACACCTAAAAATTAGCATATGATAGACCATGATCTCATAAAGGAACTAAAATACCTCAATGTTTCTATTCCTTTGTTACAAGCTATTAAGGAATCACCCTTATTTAAATAGACTATGAAATACTTATGTGTCAATAAGATAGAATTAAAAAATAATACAAATCCTCAAACCATCCATGTGGATGGCAAATTAGCTGACCCTCTTGCTAGTAAGTTGGTCCTACCTAAATACAATGACCTTAGTAGTCATGTGACTACAGTTAGTGCCCCTAAGATAACAAATATGTTGATAAATATTTGGGTAGACATAAATGTGATGAAAAAGGATACAATGGATAGACTACATCTCATATATACAATTAATAAATACTATATTAAACATGGAAGACCAATCAACTACAAAATCTAAGGATATAATAGAAAATATTTCTATGAAAATTGTTTTATGGGAATATCCCATTGACTTCTTGGTGATATAACCTCACACTTAGTTAGAGGCTATCCTTTAAATTTAGGAATACCATGGATTGTTATGGCTACCACATTTATTGACTATCAATTGGGTGATATGACTATTTTGAACATGGTAGATGCCAAAAGAAGTTCATTATACCATGTAGCCAAACCCTCAATGAGCATTTTAGGTAGATTATGGATCAATGAGTTAGATGAAGAAAATATATTATCCCTAGACACAATAACCATAAAAAATTATATTGAGGAATTAAATTCTTAGGGGGAACATTTTTTGAAGATGAGACAATTTTGATAGAAACATTACTTGAATCTTGTTTTAAAAATAAAAAAGTTATGGTACATCAAATCCTCTAGGAAAACAAAGACGAGGAAATTGAATGTTTTCCACCTATACCCATACAAGGGATGCCATTTAGTATGGTATATAATTGGAAAAGACATCTTTTGGCATCCAACCAATGCCCTTTGACCAATATTATTCCTACTATAATTTCCTTTAATAAAATTCTAGAATATTCCATTCTTTGCTACCCCATAATTGTCCTTTAAATTCAATTATAAATTCATTTATTGGGATTAATTTGTTACATCCCAACACTAAGCAAATTAAGATACAACCTATTAAAATCCTAAATATTAACAACTAGCTCCATGATGAAGAAGAGGTAAAATATTTTGATGTACTAAGTAGACATGTCAATGATTTTACATAGGAGTATAGCAACATGAAAGGAATCCATCCTGATGTTTTTACTCATCATATTTATATAGACAATGTCAAACTAGTTTACCAACCTCAATGAAGAATAAACCCTTCAATAAATGATATTGTCAAAAATAAAATCAAAAAGTTGTTAGCTATAGGATTTATATACCCAATCTCTTATAGACGATCGATCTTTCCATTAGTTAGTCCCTATAAATAATTGTACCTAGTGCATATTTTTTGACTATTATTTCCTTAATATGGTCATTCATAAGGACCACTTTCCACTACCATTTATTGATTAGATCTTGGACACACTCATTGGAAATAAATACTTTTCTTTCCTATATGGATTTAATTTCTATAATAAAATTTAGGTAGCACATGAGGAATAAGAAAATATAACTTCTACATACCTTTTGGGAATTCTTACATAACATGTTCTACCCTTTAGCCTCTATAATTCTTCTTCCACATTCGAAAGAGCAATATTGATAATATTTACGGGTCTTGCCAAAGAATATATTAAAATATACATGGATGATTTCACTGTCTATGGAGACTCGTTCGATGAGGGCCTCTAAAATCTTGAAAAAACACTCACTCAATGCAAATTTCATAAATTTTCTTTAATCCATGAAAAATTTCTTATGATGATATATGGGGGAATAGTCCTAGGAAAGGCATCAAGGTTGATAATCAAAAAATAAAAACTATCAAACAAATCCTAACACTAAAAGCACAAATAATTTTTTATAGTTTCTTAGGTAATGTAGGCTACTATAAATGCTTCATCTAGGACATTAGTAAAATTGTAGCCCCTTTATTTGCATTACTAAAAAAATATGTAGAGTTTTATTGGACAAATACATGGTAGACCACTTTTGATATAGCTAGGAAAAAACTTATTTCTACACTCATACTTTGAGGCTCTAAGTGGTCACTCCCATTACATATACGTACAAATAGATCTAATACAATGTTGGGTGTAGTTATTGGTCAAGAAGAAGAAGAATGAAAACCATATGTGACCTACTAATTTGCAAAAAATTATCAAGAGTTAAGAAAAATTACACAACCATTAAAAAGGAACTCCTAGTCATAGTTTATGGCATCAATAAATTTTACCACTATATTATAGGTTATTAAATATTTGTTCATACTAATAACTCTATCTTAATATACTTGATGAACAAAGTAATAGCCAATGATAGGATCATTAGGTGGTTGTTACTACTCCAATAATTCAATATTATTATTGTTGATAGACCTAGATGAGATAATGTTGTTGCTAACCATTTGTCAAGATTAGTGCATGCAAGGGATAATGAACCATTGGAGGATGTATTTCTTTATGAGCATATTTTAATAGTATATGCACACACTCCTTGGTATTTTGAAATTTCTAATTACTTAGCAATATGGAAGACTCTTCATCACTTTCCACCTAAGAAAAAATATCATTTGATTCAAAAATATTATCTTATAAATAGACCAATGGAATTTTGTTTAGATGTGGACTTGATTTTGTGTTGTGTAGGTATGTAGGATAATATGACATGTTTGAAATACTTTAGACATGCCATGATGAGACTTTTAAAATAAGTAATTTAGCAAAAATGACCATTCGTATGTTCCTTACCATTAGACTTTGGATCAATAGGCCCAATTGATCAATAGTGCTTTGGGGCTTCTTGAGAGATTATCGCTGACCAATTACCATAGTTCATGTCTAAGGTAATTGAGGCATTCATGGAGTATCAGATAAAACACCAAAAATATTTTCCATACCACCTTCAATAAAATGGGCAAGTGGAAGTTATTAATCATGAGTTGGAAAACATTTTGATGAATATGGTGGCTTCATATCAAATAGACTAGGTAAATAGGTTAACAAAATTTTTATAGGCATACAAAACTATGTGGAAGTTAACAATTTTTACTCCATATGAACTTTATTAGGATAAGAAGCCAATATTTCCCATTGAGTTTGAACTTCAAACATTGCATGCAAATTTTGAGATTGAGATTGATCTAATACATGCATAAATTGAGAGGATGAAGCAATTGAACTAGATATATGAGATTTTAATTAAGGCTCTCCAAAGAAAAAATCTTATTCAATAGCAGTAGAAAATATGGCATGATCATCATATTAGGAACAATAAGTTTCAACAATGTTATTGGAAACTTTTTTTTTATTCTTGTTACCATGATTTCAAAGGGTAAGTATTGACATGATGGTTGGGACCATACTAAATATAATATTTTTTATAATGGCATAGTACAGTTACAACCCATCAATGGTTCTAGATAATAGCTTTTGGTGAATGGAGATATATTGAGGGTATACCAAACCTTGATCACCAAGGATGAATTCACAACCCAAATCAATTCACAATAATATTTGCATTTGTTTGGGGAAGCTTATTTCTATAACCTAGATACCAATTAAGTTTTTATTCATTGAAGAGGGAGAGGGAGAGAGAGATATCTTAGTGATGAAAAATATTTGAGGCATTACTAGGCAAATTCATGCATGAAAATTAAATTCCAACGTGTAAAAATCCATTTAGGATGCAACAACGATAGAATATGGTTAAAAACCAAATATGGTGGACTCTTCTATTAAATAATAGTAATAATATATTTGGTATGTGATTACACCTAGCTTTCCTTCTCTATCTTTTAGTTTCCTCACAACAATAACCTACACAAGAAATTCTTCTAAGTTGGCCAAAGGAAAAAAAAAATTCACACCCCAACAACAAGGTATACATTCCCTTTTTATCTTGTTTAGTCTATTATGGTGGCTATCATTAATCCCTTTTACTTTAGTTTTTCAATAAAAAATGGCTTATGATGGCTATATGCACTAAAGATGTATATGAGACATTTTGGTGTAGGGTTTCTAGGTTTTTAATTAACAAACATCTTAAAAAATATATATATCATTCTTGCATAAAATAGAATCACATTTGTAGAAAATTAAATAACACATACTCATGAGAAATTAAAATATTTTCAATAAAATTAAATATCACACTTGCAAGAAAAAATCTAATCTAACAGTTGCATAAAACCATCCTAGGAAAACAAATGATTATAGTAGAGACAAATATTAATTATAAATAAGAACAATATACAAAAGATATTATAATAAACAATATAGAAAATCCTAAACTTCTACGAGGAAGCAACAGGGTAAAAGGTCAACTTCCAAAAAAGCAAAATATTCTTCATCAATACTTCTATTCATAAACAACTTAAGATTGCCAGGATCCTTGGTTGCATCAAATCTGAATTGCCTTCCACTTAACTTGGTCTTTCTCTTTTGATGGATAGACCATCTGATAACATGTGGAAAAATATCATCGAAATAATCACAAAGAAACTACGAGATGGAAAGGATCCCTCCTCAGTCAAGCCTACCTTCAGAGCATTCCAGTCTACTTAATGTCTATATTTAAATCTCTAGCCTTAGTTTGGTAGAGGATTAAACAAATTTAAAAAAGGTTTCTTTGGTCTAGAACCGAGAACAGGAACATAATTCACCTGGTTGAATGGAGTAGAGTATGTTCAATCAAAATTCAAGGTGGACTCAACTTTAGAAGAGTGGAAAAAATGAACATGGTACTCATTGCAAAGCAAGGATGGAGAATACTTTCCAACTCCAAATCCTTATGGGTTAAAATCATCCAAAGTAAGTATCTTCAAAGAATATCCTTTCTAGATGAAGGACCTATGCCTGATGGATCTCCCTTCTAGAAATTTGTTGTTAAAACTAGAACTATTATTTAAAAATAACTCAGGTGGAGACTCGGCAATGGTAGCTCCATCCACCTT